>VUQS01004058.1:1343-14900 GCA_015108495.1 Heterochromis multidens
GGGGAGTTTTTTTTTTTGTTTTTTTTTTTTTTAAAGAAAATGCAGAATAAAAAGTTGTACACTCTCTATGTTGTTGTCTGTGTATTACAGGGCATGAGCTCAGTGTTCTTTAACAAGGGAGAGAACTGCATCGCTGCTGGCAGACTGTTTGTGGAAAACTCCATTCATGACCTGTTTGTTCAAAAAGTGGTACGTGTAACACAGAAAACTTTAATTCATTACTTTGAAAACTTTTGATTTATAGTGAAGATGTTGTGTTGTTATGTTTTTGGTTTCACAGTCATTCTACCTTAAATAATCAGAATAGTGTTTGGTATCTCACCCTCAGATGTGATGGGCTGATGGCCACACTGACTCGGAGTACTGGACTATACAGTAGTTGGTGCTCTGTTCTCAGATTGTACATATTTTCTTTGTCTGTTTTCTGATGCATATAGTTTCATGAGTATCATTTTACTTTTCAGTTTTCATTTTTGTGTCTGAACACTTTTTACTCTCCATTAGACCCACATTTCTGCAGTACTCTGTTATAAGTCAGTAAGGTTTTAATAAAAGTATAAAACCATTGGGTGTCTAACTCTTAAAATGCTGGTGAAAGGGTTTTTATTCGTTGGTCACAGAGTTGAAGTGATTGACTGACTTTGCATGTTCTGACATGTGTGAAAACGGTTTTAATTGTTTTAGTGTATTTTGCACAGCTGAGTCTGTGTTATGAAAAATGCTGTTTTGAGAACTGCTTTAAGAGTGGTGAGAGTGACGTTCCTGATGTGAGAATTACTTCAGAGCAATCGAGAAAAACTGTAACAAGTTGTTTTTCAGTTAGCATGGAATATCCATCGGTAACTCAGTCAGATCCACTCCGCACGCATGATATCTTTCAAATAGCAAAGATGGTGAAGCCAAGGTTGAGGCTTCACAACAGGACTTCTCTAACAAATGAGTGACATCAAGGTGGCTACAGCCATTTTTATAAAGAGACTATATTTTCAGGCAGCGGCTGAACTGAGCACCTGTCTAAGATAAATAATGAGGAGAAATCATGAAAGAGTTACCAGTAGAGCCCCACACTAGAAATATAGATCTTTAAATGTAACCTCTTTAAAGACCATTTGGATCTCTCTTATTTGAGGTTGAGGAAGTCAAAAAGATGAAGATCGGTGATCCACTGAACCGCTCAACAGACCATGGCCCTCAGAACCACAAAGCCCACCTGGACAAACTGGTGGAATATTGTCAGATTGGTGTCAAGGAGGGAGCCACCCTGGTCTGTGGTGGCAAACAGGTACAGCGACCAGGTAAGGCAGCAGAACCGGTCACAGTGTACCAACTCTGATATAACAGATGCTGTTGACTGATTAATTTCTTATCTACAACGTATTGTCTTCTACATCTCCCTCCAGGTTTCTTCTTTGAACCCACAGTGTTTACTGATGTGCAGGACCACATGTACATTGCTAAAGAGGAGTCTTTCGGCCCTGTCATGATCATCTCCAAGTTTAAGAGCGGGTCAGTTTCAATTTTATGATTGCTCACGTCCCACCTGTTTCATTTACTACACCATAAGACTGACCTTGTGTCTCTTCACTGTTATGTTGGTCCTGCCTCTGGCCCGGTGTGCCTCCTCCATCTTCCTGCCTTCAGTGAAGTGGATGATGTCCTGAGGAGGGCCAACGCTACAGAGTACGGCCTGGCATCAGGTGTTTTCACACGGGACATCAGCAAAGCTCTGTACGTCAGTGAAAGGCTCAATGCTGGCACAGTTTTTGTCAACACCTACAACAAGACCGATGTGGCCTCACCTTTCGGAGGCTTCAAGCAGTCTGGATTTGGTAAAGACCTGGGTAAGGCAAACTACTGCTGCTTATTTGAAATCAAACTTTTTTTAAAAAAAGAAAAAACTTAACATGATAATGTAATCCACCATCCACACTGATAATACTATTCAACCTTTGTGAAATGGTTGAAAACCTGAATCTTCTTCAGCTACCAGGCTTGTGGCCTGAATCTCTTTTGAACCCGAAAACTATTTTTAAGGTGGTCTAACACGACAGTGGGGAAAAAGTCAGGTCTGGATAAACCATTAAATAAATAAATCCTAATCCTAATTTACTTAAACAGTGACTGTAGATTTTATTTGCCTAGACTGCAGAAATGATCACACCTTTATTTGAAGCAGTCTTACAGAAAGAGTCCTTTATTTCTGATTCCTCTGTTTGGCCAAACTGTGTCATATTGTGTCATGTGTCATAAAATATGGTCATATTTTTTAAAACTTTATTTTGATCTCCCATTTGCCCTGTAAAAGTTATGACATTATGCTGTAATGCCATCATAGACCATATATAAGAGGTGGACACTGTGATGTCACCCATTGGCTTTGAACTTCACATACTGAACAGGCCATCTTTGGACAGTAGGTGGAGAGCCAAGTTATCAGATATCTGCTAATTAGTACTCAGTAAGAGACTAATAAAACATTAGAATCATTAACCAAAACTGAAGCACAAACTACCTGGATGGGTTGCACCACACAGTAGGTCTAACTGCTAAAGCAACCAAAAGCTGCACTTTAGTCCCAGCTAGGATTAATAAAGTATTCTGATTCTGACGATTCTGATTCTGCTCAGGGTTTCAGACATCAGCCTATCACATCTTTGGGTTTCCAAACTCTGCATTGGTATCTGAAAAAAGCTGGCAGCATTGAGCCAGTGCACACAAGCCTGTGGTTACTAATACTCAGTGTCTTTGTCTCTCCACCAGGACAAGAAGCTCTCAACGAATACCTGAAGACAAAGGCAGTGACCATTGAGTATTAGGTGACATCACAAGAGACAGAAAGCCGTGACAAGGCAGACTCAGGTAGTGACGTGTGGACACTGACAGAGAAAACACTGTGATAGCAGGACATTGATAGTATGAGCCTTAACATGCTAACTGATCACACTAACGTGTTAAATGTGTCTAACATGAATCCTCGATAACAGAGCCTTGAGCCATGCTGTAATGAGTATTGTCCTGAACTATGCAAATAGAGAATGCTTCTCAGTAGCTCAGTGACTGGACTGTGATTTAACTGAAAGGATTTTTGTTTTAATACATGTGTTTATTTTCTAATATGGCTTACATTAGGTCAGAAAAAGCCTTAAGAAATGTAGTATTTCCAAAATTATTATTAATAAAAACTGCTGAGCAACCAACATCTGCAGATTTATTAAAAACATCTTTTTTAAATACAACATATGTAACCTCTGGATTCTGACTTCAGGAACCTTTGGCACAGTTACATTTATTGAATGCACGGTACATGATTGTCTACAGAACATTTCATTTTATTCAGTAAAGTCAAACATCTTACATGCATCTGCATTTTTAATGCCTTAAAAGCAAACATACACTTTCCTTCAACAAAATACACAATAAGATGATTATTTCAGCCATCTCATCCATGAATGCAAACAAACTCGCACAGCGTCCTTGTGCCAACGTCCACCACTTAACTACATTTAAATATGGGGTTTTAATGGAGGGATGGAAAGAGGTGGTTGGGGTTTCGTGATGTTTTAGCTACTAGGTAAACTACAGCTAGGTCCATAATTTGCTGGACAAAGGTAATTTTTGTAGTTTTGCCTCTGTACACCACCACGATGGATTTTAAATCAATCAGTGTGTGATTTAAGTGCAGACTTTCAGCTTTAATAACAGAAATTTAACAAAGATGGATGAACTGTGTTGGAATTACAGCTATTTTATACAGAGTCCCCCATTTTTCAAAAATAATGGCTGAAATCCAGTTTCATGTCCAGGTGAGGCCTGTTCCCCTGATATTTCATAACATAATATCTGAAGTTGATTCAAAGTGCTGAATTTGTATTTTATACTTTTTAATCTGTAATTTTAAGTATCAGGGCCAAAGAGATGTGTTTAAGAAAAACAACTTCACATCTAACCGAGTCAAGAATACTCTCGATGAGGGAGGTGTATCACTGTCAAGGTCTGCAATCAAGAGTCATCAGTGTAAATACAGAAGGTTTACAACAAGGTGCAAACCACTACACCGCTAAACTACACTGGTTACACTCGAGAACAGGAAGGCCACATTAGAAAACATCTGTAACATCTATAAGAGCCTGCACAGTTATGGGAAAAGAAACAACCTTTGGACAAATGAAGCCAAGATTAACTTATAGCAGACTGCTGGGAAGATAAAAGTATGAGCATGATCCAAAGCATGTCAAATATGGTGGAGGCAATGTTATGGCATGGACATGTATGGCTGCAAATGGAACCAGTCACTACATCCCACTGCATCCCAGTGCAAATAGATAATGACACAAAGTGCACTGCAAAAGCAACTCAAGAGTTTCTCAATACAAAGAAATAGGATATTCTTCAACAGCCAAGCCAATCACCTGATCTCAACCCAACAGAGCATAAATACAAAACTGAGTGCAGAAAGACCCACAAGCAAGCAGCAACTGGAGGTGGTTGCAGTAACGGCCTAGCAGAGCATCTCAATGGAGGAAACACAGCATTTGGTGATGCCTGTGGGTTCTAGACTCGTCAATTGTCCAATTAATTTTGAGCCTCCAAAAATGGGGGACTATGTATAAAAATGGCTGTAATTCCTAAACAGTTAATGCAACACCTTTGATAACCCCTTGTATTAAAGCAGGAAGTCTGCACTTCAATCACATATTGATTTATTTAAAATCCACTGTGGTTGTGTACAGAGGCAAAACTACAAAAACTGTCTTTGCCCAACAAATTATGGACCTAACTGTAACTCTGGTCCAAGTGGAGCATGCAGTTAAGTAGGATCATGTTGTTAAATATGTGGAAAAATCTGTATATATGAAAAGCTGCACAACAGTGTTGGGAGGTACATTTGTGTTCCCATTTTATAGCAGTAGAAGTGAGTCAGATGCAACTGCATGTTAAACTGATTAGAGTACTTCGAAAATGGACACAAGTAACACATCCACATCAGATAGATGAAGCTCTTGTACAGGGTCCAGTTACAGAAGATTCTTAGTTCATGTCATTAATACTAATAATTACTTGGAAAAAACATTTTTTACAATGCAAACATTTTAGCGGTTGCTCATGTTGCATTCAACCAATCATTGTACACTTAATCCCACTTAAAAGTTCCTCTTGTACTGGGAGAGTACCAGCCCTGAGGTAGGAGCTAAAAACAGAGTTCAAAGAACTGCGCTGATCCTCAGCTATACAACAAAAGATTTTATTTCTTCTAACGGCAACAATCAAGAAGTCCTCCAGTCAATAAGCACCAACAGGGTGAGAAGCAGGGTGCACACAGAGTGACAGTCATCTGACGCCCAGGATTACACGATAGTAAATATTCCCTTCTGTGACCTTTTGGGGGCTCCTCCATAATGTGTGAATGGTGGGTTCTGGAAGACCCAACCAAGGCCCTACTCCAGGAAGCATGTTTAACAAACTCTGAGTTGATCAACTCTGAGATCAGCAACTCTGGATTTCCTGTTCCAGAACAGCTGATAACAACTGAGTATGTTCACCCTGAGTTACGTGCATCACCAATGGAGCTCTGATACCATGATTCACCATGGCAACGGTTAAATAAACAGCAGAGCCTCCATTTGAATCCAGCAGACCAACAAATATGAATGTGTGGATCATCTTGGCTGTCTTAACAAGCAGGAGAGAAGAGGAGTTGTTTTAATTAGCTCAGTCCACTCTGTGATCCTCATAGACAGGAACAAATAGAAAAAATAAATAAATAAGTAAATAAAAAACTGTTTTTGATATAGTTTATGACCATTTGGTTGTTTGACTAATTATTCAATAAAAGTTTAACCTACTGATGCAATGTAAAAAACACTTTTTAAATAGAGAATTATTATTTCTGCCATTACTGGGTAAAAATGCTTAATGAGATTTAGAGAAAAACTCTGCTTTAATGTTCCCAGTTTAACCATTTCTAATCTGATCTTTATCAGCTTTCACTGATAGATGATGGCTCTCTTACAGCCATAGCAGAGATGTTTTCCTGAGTTACTGTTGATACGAATCAGTATCAGACAGCTGGTTCAGGTGCAGCAGGGGGGAGGAGTCAGAGAGAAACTCAGTTTGTTGAATAAAACCTGCCAGTGAGCAGGTTAAGTTCAGAGTGTCTGTTACCCTGGTAACTGAATCAGTTTAACTGCTTTTCTGGAAACCAAATCCAGAGTTTCCCTCATCTCAGGGTTAAACTCAGACCTGCTTCCTGTAATAGGGCCCAGTTTTCAAAACAGAATAGCCTGTTCACACAAATAAACACATAAAAGGATTTAAATATTTTAGAAAAGTTTATTTTCTACACACTCTAATACAGCTACATTAAAAAACATCCAGACCTTTTCTCTATTTGTTTTTTTAATCTTCTTTTAACCTGTGGACTTTCTGATATGTAATATTTTGTTGCTCCTGTGAGACACTCTGTAGGGCTGCTCCATTATGGCACAAATATCCAAGTGGAGAACGAATAAAGAAACAAAGCAAGGAGATCACCAGCTTCTGGTGACCCGCAGCCTTAACTGAGAGATCTGTGAGTGCAGACAGGTGTGAATACGTCCAGGCAGCAGCAGACTCACTTATTATTATTATTATTATTTTTTTTTTTTCAGAATTGTTGGAAGCCATAATGGTAATTGAGATTAAAATAGGATTACCTGTCTAGCCCTTGCAATTTATAACATGCATTTTGAACAGTGTTCTACAAATAAAAATACTGTCACTATATACATTTTCCCAGTTAACAAACAGAAAAAAAAATGTAATAACAGGAACAAGTTAAACCCAGAAGTACTGGATCAAAGCTAATCATACTGGAATGACTTTTTCACGTCTTTGTGTGGATCTGTGTGTGTCTCAGCATGTCCTTCTTGTATGCAAATGGTCTTGAGCAGATGCCACAGCGGTAGGGTTTCTCTCCCGTATGCTTTCTCATGTGAGTAATTAAATTACTTCTCTGCCTGAATCCTTTCTCACACACTCCACATGTGTACGGCCTCTCCACCGTGTGGATCCTCATGTGCACTCTCAAACACTCACCTCGTGCAAATCTCCTGCCGCACTCCTTGCAGCAGTGAGGCTTCTGACCTGTGTGAATCAGCATGTGCCTTTTTAAATGGGTCTTTGTGGTGAATGTTTTGCCACAGATGTGACACAGATTGTCCTCCTTGTGTGTTTCTATGTGCTGCAGCGCACAGTCTCCATGTGTTTTGAGGTGCATCATTAATGAATTCCTGTGGCAGAACGATTCTCCACAGAACTTACAACAGAAAGGACTTGTCCTTTTCTTAGTGTTCAAGCTGGAACTCTTCTGCTTCTGCTTCTGCTTCGCCTTTGTTTTTGGCTGCACTGTCTTTGAGTTAGATGCTTTGCTCTCCATCCTTTCATTATCACAGGCATCATTTTCAGCCCCACTATCAGAGGAGATTGGCTGGCAGAAATCCAATCCTCCACATCCATCTGCTTCCTGTTTAATTTTCTTAGACTCTATTGAGGCATGAGGAAAAAGCACCTCTCCCTCTGTGCTGGTCCCAGTTTGGCTCTGAAAGTATGAGGAGGGGGAATCTGTGGTCTGTTCAGATTTGAAACAAGCCACAGCTTCACACTGTAACAGATCCTGCAGCTGCAGCGTGTCCTGCTTCACCAACAGCTGACTGGCCTCAGTGTATGTTGTCTGTGTGGAGGCCTCTGCTCCAGACACACTCACATCTTGGGAGGCTGCAAAAATGACAGGTAAAAATATGATAATGACAAACATCTGTACTCCATTCAACAATATCAATAATAATATCAATGTCCTACTGCAGGATGAGACAATACTTTCATTTTGTACATGGGCTGTATTTTGTTAGATTACAAAAGGACATTGTTCCAGAAGTCTTGAGGTTTGTTCAGATACAACTTTGCAAACCTAAGCTGTGCTGACATGCTCTTTTTAGAGAGAAGGGGCTTCCTCTTGGCAATACTTCCAAACAAGTCATACTTGTTCAGTCTTTTTTTAATGGTCCTGTTATGAACTTGAACATTTAACCTGCTAACTGAGGCCTGAGATGTTGCTCTTGGGTTTTTTGTAGTTTCTCTGAGCATTGCACCGTCTGACCTTGGGATGAATTTGCTGGGACATCCACTTCCGGGAAGAGGGACAACTCTCTTCAACTTGTGTGGAAATGTTTCCCACTTTAAGGTTATTACTGATGTTTTTCTTCTTTGGCGTTGTGTTAACACACACCTGAATGCTCCAGCATTCTGCTAAAACAGCAAACTGTTTAATTAAGTACATTTGATTATCAGCACCTGGCTGCTACTTACCCTCTTACTTCCAATGGCAGCAGTAAAGGTGTACTTGTTTTTTTTCACACAACACTTAGTTTTAGTTAAATAATGACAGTGTAATATGCCATGTTTTGTTGTTCATCTGAAGCTGTATTTACCTAATTTTAACACCTGCTAAGAATTATTTTTATTATGCCCTGATATGTAAAACTTTAGAGTTGACAGTGTATTTTCTTTTTATCATTACAGTAAAACATTTTTCAACTCTTTTTCTTTGGATATATATTTTCCTCATAAATTTCTCACTTTCATCTCACTAAATTATTAATAAATGGCAATATTGCATCGTTCCCCTAACTCTATTCTTACTGTTTTACTTGCCTAATCTACCCATCTACGCTGTCATAGATGATCTTCTTCTTTGGCTGCTCCCTTTAGGGAACGCCACAGTGGATCCCAAAAAGCTGAATCTGTTCATCTGGACGTAGCGTTTTTTAGTGGGAGAAACGTTTCGTCACCTCTGGTGACTTCTTCAGTCAGACTGAAGAAGTCACCAGATTCTTTTACCTGGATTATTGAGCGTGCATCAAGAGGGGCCACAGTGGATCATCAGCCTCCATCTCTTTCTATCCCAGCATCCTCCTCTGTCAGAGCAGCCCTCTGCATGTCCTCCTTTCAAACATCCATGATACTTCTCTGAGGTCTTCCTCTTTTGCTCCTGCCTGGCAGCTCCATATTCAACATCCTTTCTTTAATATATCCACTATCCCTCCTCTGCACATGCTTCTCTACCTTTGCCTCCAAACCACTCAGCCTGAGCTGTCCCTCTGATGTACTCATTTCTAATCCTGTCCATCCTGGTCACTCCCAATGAAAATCTGAGCATCTTCAACTCTGCCACCTCCATCTCAGCCTCCTGTCTTTGTGTCAGTGCCGCTGTCTCCAAACCATACATCACAGCAGGTCTCACTACCATCTTTAAACCTTCCCTTTCACTCTCGCTGCTCTCCTTCTGTCACAAATCACCCCTGACACTCATCTCCACCCTCTCCACCCTGCCTGCACTCTCTTCTTCACCTCTGTTGCTTTGGATGGTTGACCCCAGGTATTTAAACTCAAACATCTTCACTACCTCTGCTCCTTGCATGTTCACCTTTCCACCTGTCTCCCTCTCATTCACACACATGTATTCTGTCTTGCTTCTACTGACTTTCATTCCTCCTCTCTCCAGAGCATACCTCCACCTGCTCCCTACAGATCACCATGTTGTCTGCAAACATCAGAGTCCACAGAGACTCCTGCCTGACCTCATCTGTCAGCCTGTCCATCAAACAAGGAGAGCCTCGGAGCAGATCCCTGATGCAATCCCTCTCCCCAAAAAACGAACCAAACATAATAATTCTAGCCATGAAACGTACACAGTTACTTACTTAAATAATTTTAAATATTTGCTCACAAAATTTGTATGTTTTATTTTTTCCTTAATAAATTTAACTTTTTCTGGGAATATCACCCCAACTACATTCTTACTTCTTCACATTATTCATTTATTTATTGACTGATTGTTTCTTTTGTAATACACTGTCATATATACTTAAAAGTAAATATATCCATAATTACCTAAATGAAGATTTTAATTACGAGTTTTCTGAAATGTGATGTTTAAATATGCAAATTAGGTATTAATTCATTACGTGTGGGCTCACTTGAATTAAAATATAGCAAACTGAGCGCCTAAATATGTATTTGGGTCATTTTTTTCCCCATTAGTGTGAAAGCAGACTGAGCCTAAAATGGCCCACTGAACCACTGCATGGAAAAGACGCTGTTTTCAGCTGGTCCGCCCGCCTTAAGAAAACCCAGTGGTTATCTCTGTGACCAGAACCTGTGCTGACCTGTGAGAGCCACAGACTATAGCAGCCTTCTTATCTGCACGGTGATGATAAACCAACCTGCCGGGAACACCACCTCCTCCTCCACCTCCACCTCCTCCTCCTCCTCCGCTTTCAGAGCCTCAGCTAGCATTAGCAGCTCGCTGGGCTTCACATCTTCCGACTGGGACACAAACGCTTTGTCACTATGAAACTCTAAGATGGTTCTCTCCACGGCGCCGAAGATTTCCTCCGCCGCTGCTGTCAGACGCTCGTTCACGAACAGTCTGAGCTGCTGTAACTTGGACATTTTGGAGGACAAGAAGACGCTCTGGTCCCTGTGAAGAGGCGAAATCTTCTTCTTCTCTCGGTCCTCAGAGCCAGCAGCTGCCGCAGTGGGGAGCTGCTGCCCTCTTCTGTTTAGTAGTTAAAAGGTTTAATACTTGCGAAAATCAGTAAATACAAATCACACAAGGAAAATACTTTATATTTACTAAGCATCTGAGCTAAATACATTTTTAGTATTTCCTAAATATCCGTGTAGACTGAGTACATTTATTCAGTCTCTGGGAGAAAGTGTAATATAAACTTAGTACCCGGATATTTGAAAGAGAATAAACAATGTGAACTCATTCAATTCAACACATTTACTGCTTCTCTTATTTTTCTGTACCTAAATAAACTGTGTAAGTTTAAGTTTTCAGTGGCGTCATAGAAGCAGCAGAGGTCAAACACCCTGGTGCATTTACATAAGTATATTTATTAAACCCATGTCTACAGCAGATGTAATCCTGCCTCTGGTGTGTGTACTTGGGTCCTCTCTCCTGTGAATGTTAAACCCTTGTTCTCACTGTAAATCAGGGGTGTCAGACTCATTTTAGGTGCCCAGTGGGTCGGGCTGGTAAAACTGCTGCTCACCTCGCTAAATTTTGTCTATTTGTGCCTAAGTACACAGTTTAAGCTGCCTGTGTGCATGAAATACTGAGCACATTACAGGCTGTGGTCCATATGCGAAACTAGCTGTGACACGAGAGAGCTGCACTGTCCCCTGCTGGTCGGCGGGTGAATCGCACACGCATCCATTTCTAAACAGAGGGATGTATTTGGTTTATTTCATCCCACCACTCATTATGATCACAGCGCCGTGTTTCGCGTGAACAGCCAACTCACCCATTTCATTGGTGCCCGCTGAAAGCTGGGATGGGCACCATTCTGCAGGAGCAAGTGACACAGCGGTGTCTGGAGAGGGTTTCCAGCAGGGAGAGGAAATGGAAGAAGGATTTGTGGAGCAACACCGGGCCTAATGTGGCCAGGTACCGTCAGATATACTTCTTATTATTTATTATTATGATTAAACAGTAATAACCGATGAAGACATGGCTGCTGTTTGTTTGTTATCGGTTGCTGCGTCCTCAGTGGCGGCGCAGACGCTGGTTGGTGTGTGTGTGTGTGTGTGTGTGTGTACACTTTGATGTGTAAATGCTCACTGTATGTATGTGAACAAAGAAGACCGCCATGTCTGGCCCGTCGCTTATGCTGCTGTTTCTATATTTCATATATGTTTTAACTTATAAGATTTGTATATTTCTCTCAAGCACCAAAATGGGAAGGCGGCAGTCTCAGAGGAAACCCCCGCTGCCGCAGCACACGTTCCCAAGTCAGGAAAATAACAACGAGAAAGTAAGTGTGAAGTGGCTATTGATTGATCACTCTATCAGACAGAAAATCGATCATTGCAATGCCCTAAAATTAGTTTAAAAACTGGATAGTGACTGTTTGAAGTTATATTCAATTTTTAAAAGAAAACCTGAATAGATCCACAAGAACTTAACCCAAACATTAAAGCTGGGACCACTTGGATATTACAGCCTGATGGAAGCGTCACATCAGCTGTTTTTAAACTATATAGCCTTCTTGGTATCACAGTTCTGTTTTGAGCCTGAGGGGTTAACCCAGCGCAACGTGAGGAAAAAACAAGCAAACCATGAAAAAATCTCGATGAATGGTGAATGCTCAGAATGTTTGTGACTGTGGTTGGGAGTGGAAATATACAGTATATTGCATGAGCAGGCGGTAATGGTCAAAAACCAGTTTTGAGGCTCTTATTTCTTGCACGTTTAGTTCCATCACTGTGTCCTTATTCTGTTCCTCCCTCTGACTTGTCTTTCTGTTTATACCTTTGTCCTTCAGCGTTCCCATGTCAGCGTTTTCATGTTTAACATGAGTCTCCTTGTCTTTGTGTTAAGTATGTGTCTTTTGGGTTACTTACTGTTTTACTTTGAAGGTTTGTTTTCTTTAATTTCCTGTCAGCTAATCAGCCCTCTGAGTAATATATAGCCCAGTCTTCCCTCTGTCCACTGTCAAAGCATCTGCTGTCATTGCTGTCGATGTGTGCTACCCTCCATGATCTCCTGTTGTTGTTTGTTTGTTTGTTTGTTTGTTTGCTCGTTGTTTTTTTTATTTTATTTTTGTCAGCTTCACATTTTAAACTGTTTATTTTGTTTTCAAACCAATTTCAACCTCATCCTCACCTTTTGTAATTTAAGTCCGCCTTCTGCATCCTGCATTTCAATTCAATTCAGTTTTATTTATATAGCGCCAAATCACAACAACAGTCACCTCGAGGTGCTTTATATCGTAAGGTAAAGACCCTACAATAATACAGAAAAACCCAACAATCAGATGATCCCCTATGAGCAAGCACTTGGCAACAGCGGGAAGGAAAAACTCCCTTTTAACAGGATGAAACTAGGGTATAAGCAACAACGACTGTTTGTTTCACACTGGACACAGTCACCATCTCCAGAATAAAAGTCCTGTGTTGGATCCCTTTAATCCACCGTGTCTTGCGCTCTATGTGAACTTGGTTGTTCTTTAGGCCTAATCATTCAATCTTTTTCAAATTACAAAGTTATGAAATCACAACAGTATCAATCAGTTCCAATAATCGTCTTGGAGCAACAATTTAGAAAGAATATGTTGGCAATAGCTATCACATAGTATCTTTAAATGAAATATGTTATTGTAGAAACTTTATTGCTTATTTACTAATGAGCTGGTTTGAAGCAAATTTTCCAGTGATTAAAGGAGTAGTTTCATAAATAAAATCGCATAAACTTGACTACAGTCTCCAGCAGTGCTACTGTGCTAAGCCAGGTTAGTTAGAAGCTTTTCGCATCAATACTTTATCTGGGTTTACTTTGAGTTATGGTTAAATTAAGCTGCTGCTTCATTTCAGGTGGAAAGAGTACCAAGTCAAAGTACTTTTACTATGATGAAATTTTACTTAAGTCTAAAAATCTACAAATAAAGTAAAACTAAAAAGTAGTTTGTTTAAAATTTACTCAAAGTAAAAGTACTTGTACAGTTGGGGGGGGGG
>VUQS01004060.1:1643-21931 GCA_015108495.1 Heterochromis multidens
TTACACAATTTTTTTTTATTTTTTTTTTGGTCTTTTTTTTTTTTTTTTTAATAAACGTTAAGAATATCTGCCTTTGTCATGCAAATTGTCCTCAGGAACTCAAGATGCCTGCAAACAAAACCTTAATTAGGATGTCAGGAAAGGGAACTAGTCCCATGAAAACTCTGTTGTTACGTTCTGTAGAAGTTGTAGTTTTTCTGCCCCCTCTGGAGTGTCTGTTCTGCTGTCTGCTATATTTAACACCTAACTTCAAACCAAAGTGTCTTGCACCTTTGGTTGTAACTGGCAAAGGAAAAGTAACACGTTAAAGCAATGTGCAAATTCTGTGTCTCTCATATATGAGCAGCAGCAGCCGCATACAGTGTACTTCAGCGTGGCTCACTTATGCACAGTACACCTCCATACACACAAACACAACAGTTTGAGGGCTAAATATCCCTGGGGAAAACAGTGAACACTATAGTAGTATCCTAATATTTTCAGTTCAAGCATGCCACCTGTTTCGTATATGAAATAGATACAGCAACTTATAATTAATATTTCCATGTAAAAACTTTTTGCTGCTCTCACAGTAACTTCAAAGGGAAAACGATTCACTCAAATGTGTGATTACATTGTTGGCAAATTTGGTATTTCATGAACAGCAATAGATATTTTTATTTTAGATTTGATCAATATTAATGCCAATATTTATTCTTTTTTTTATAAGTCCAGTTCTTTATAATTTCCCTTGATTCATTATCAGGTTTTTTGTGGGGGATAAAAAAAGGTTGCACAGATGCAGGTTTACAGTGTCAGTGCTTTATTATCTCAGTGTCTAAACACAGTGTAGAAGCGAGAGTTGAAAGAGTTGAAAAAAGGTTTTCATGTGACTGAGGAGTATAAAAGCTCCACTGCCGTGAGTTTGACGTCACTGGTTTGCAATGCTCAACTGTCAGAAAAAGAAAAAAAAAAAGGAAAATGATTCTGCTAGATTGGATCCCTATTGCTGACAAGGTATAAATCAAGTAGTCCATCAGAGGGCCAACACATCTCTCTCTCTTTCAAACTGGATATTCAGGATGATATGTCAATAATATCTGTATTTTAGTACTGCATAATGTATACCTTACTCCACTTGTCCTCACAGGGAAACCCAGATGAACTGAACTCTAGAATATGGTTGTGATCTTGAAAAAATACAAGCCTCACTCTTGGACCTGCAGCTCTATCAGAATGTTTTTACAATTGCCTTTCCTGACCAAGCATCTACTATTTCAACTGGAAGTTCAAAAAATAGACTTTTAATGGCATAACTTTCACTGTCGAAAAAGAAGAGTTATAATTAATGAAACTGATAAAGTTAGCATTTTATTTAGGTGAGCCAGTCCTGTGATTATACTTCTTACTGGAAACAGCATTACCAACATTTTCATTAATGGAAACAGTGATATGTTTAGTCTCTCAGGTCTGAAAAGACAAGTAAATTTGACTGCGATCTGGAGTTATTTTTATGCTTCCACTGCAGGGACTTAACTTACTGAACAAAAACACTTTCTCAGTTTATGTATATAATGCTTAATCCCCCAAGGGTCCCTGCTCAGGGGGTAATGCTTGCTGAAGGTGCATTTGAGAAAAAAGGACCGAAGAAACCATTTGTTTCCTAGAGAGTTTTCTGACTGCCCCCTGGAGACCTTCAGTGGACATTTGCCAGTATCATTTTAGTTTCTTTTCTAACTTATGAAAAGTTCTGGAGAGAAAAGAGCAAGGGGACAACACACACAATATGATTTAAAAGAAATACTAACAAACATTTACATTTCATAACTGTGGTGTAATTTTTGATTTGTGTGCTAAAAGGCAGCAGTGTATTCTTATTTGTTGTGGTGACAAACTGGAAACAATTTCTTTGCATGTTCTGACACAGTAAGCACTAATTGGAATCTGCACACCTGCTGATAATCACACTAATGACAAGAGACTGAACACTTCCCTAGGCAGCTGAATGCAAGAGGCCAGTAACCATTAACTGGCAGCAAAATGAATAATGAAAATAATGATTTGGGGAAATTGGCTGTCATATAGAATTTATTCTATTGCATGCACAATTTTAATTTTACTCTGCTGTAATGGATATGTATTTCTACATATTATCTTAGTGACAAATCCAAACCACTTTTTTCTTCAGAACGTATACTGCTTGTTAAAGCAGGTATCTAATTATTGCAGTGTCTGTCTGCTCTTTAGTTTTTAGTTTTTTGTTTTTTTTGGCAGTGCAACCAGTGCTACAGTATATTATAAAGCAAAACATATGTAAGAAAACATAATGAGGGAAGTATTATGTTGTTGTATTATGTTGCAGTGCATCTTTTTTGAGTTTCTTCCATCCTGCCATGTTTCCTTCTTTCCAAACTAAATTTATAATTTTTGTCTCATTTCTATCTTTCCACCTCGTTAGCAGACTTCATATGGTTCATCACATATTTCATTCAGGGATGACTCAGTCATACCATACTGATTCATATGTTAATATGTTTCTGAGACGACCCCCCATGGCCTGTAGAGAGTCTGATATATAATTCTTTTTGCTTTGCACTCCATTTGTCTTCTTTCACAGCAACAAAACGCACCATGAAAAACTGAGCTTTATCAGACTTCCCACCCACTAGATTCTGTTGACCTATCGCACTTTTTTCCCGCAATGGGAAAGGCATTTCTGGGAGAAACAATCCACTGAAATGTCACCAGATTCCATGGAGTCCAAGAGAGTTGCGTCCTCAAGCCTGAGGGACTGGCATGTTGACATTAGACATTAAGCAGCATTTTATATGATATTATGGCATGACAGCATCATACAACTCCAGTTTTCAGAGATGCCACTCTCAAATGGTGGGCTATGAAGCATATCACATTGGCATTATACAGTGTAGAACACAGTATGACTCCAGAAGAATATGCATGGAGGCACAGACCCTTTTATACTCTGTGCAGCTGCACAAGTTCTTATGTTAATATTATTGTGGTGCAGACAAGGCACTTGACAGTGTGCGGCTCTGATTTAAAACCAAGCCTCTGCTGAGAAATTTACTTGCACATTAAATGAGACCTCAACAAAAGAAAACAAAAACTTTTTATAGGTTGTTTGTTGTTTCTTCTTCTTCTCTCACCTTTTTTCAATCACTATGTGTTTATACACCACTCTGCATTTAATCGTTAGTTATTATTAATATCTGGCTCTCTTTCACAGTGTGTCTTTTGTCCTGTGTTCGTCCCCTCACCCCCAACCGGTCAGATGGCTGCCCCTCCCTGAGCCTGTTTCTGCCAGAGGTTTCTTCCTCTTAAAAAGGAGTTTTTCCTTCCCACTGTTGCCAAGTGCTTGCTCATAGGGGATCGTCTGATTATTGGGGTTTTCTCTGTATTATTGTAGGGTATTTTCCTTACAATATAAAACACCTTGAGGCAACTGTTGTTGCGATTTGGCGCTATATAAATAAAACTTAATTGAATTGAATTAAATTGTTTGTAAATAAGAGCTCTGCTTGCGCCGAGCAATGGCCTGTAAATACACTTTCTGAAAGAAAAATACACTATTTCTTTCTCTTAGAATAGTTTGATTTTACTATACATTGCACATGACTCACATATAGATCTGCATTTTCCCCATACTTCTTACTTTTAATAAGCTTTGATCTGGTTCAGAAATGTTTGAATATCCATTGCTATTCATAAATTGGACTCTATTTATCCACTAGATTCCAGTTTGTGCATGTAAATGGGGAGTCTTCTTCACACACAAAAGTTAGTCATGGAGTTCCACAGGGTTTTGTGCTGGTACCGATACTATTTACATTATACATGCTTCCTTTAGTCAATATTATTAGAAAACACACTACATTTTCATTGCTCTGCAGATGATCCCCAGCTTTATTTATCCATAAAAGCAAATGACACATACCAGTTAAGGTATATAGGTACGTAGGTATACAGGCAGGTCTTAAAGACGTAAAGACCTGGATGACCTCTGATTTTCTACTTCTATATTCAGACAAAACTGAGGTTATTTTATTCTGCTCTAAAAATCTTAGAAACATGGTGTCTAAGCAGATACTTCTGGTTACTGGATGGCATTACCTTGGCCTCCAGCAGCACTGTGATGAACCCAGGAGCCATTTTTGACCAGGATATGTCCTTCAATGTGCATATTAAACAAATATGTAGGACTGCTTTCTTGCATTTGCGCAATATCTCTAAAATTAGAAACATCCTGTCTCAGAGTGATGCTGAAAAACTAGTTTATGCATTTATTGCTTCTGGCTGGACTATTGTAATTCATTATTATCAGGTCAGTCTAAAAGCTCCCTGAAAAGTCTTTAGTTGATCCAGAATCCTGCAGCAACAGTTGCGACAGGGAAAGACAGACCATCATCTTCTTCTTTTGGCTGCTTCCTTTAGTGATTGCCACAGCAGCTCATCAACTTTATCCCTGTGTAGCGATCCCTGCACATTAACCTTGTTCTTGAAAATCAGTACCAGTGTCTCGGGCATGTCCTACCGGGAGGAGGCCCCTGGGCAGACCCAGGACTCAGTGGAGAGATTATATCTCTTGGCTGGCTTGGGAACGACTTGGTGCTCCCCTGGATGAGCTGGAAGAGTTGGGTGCAGTGAGGGACATCTGGGCTTCTCTGCTCAGACTGCTGCCCCCGTTACCTGAACCCGGAAAAGTGTTAGAAAATGGATGGATGGATGGACCTATCCTCACTTTTTTTAGTATGTCACAAGACATAATAAGACAAGATATATTATGGAGAGTAAAGGAATATATCAGGGATTTAACACCTTGAACTTACTAAGAGGTCCAGTCCAGCACACTTACTGATTGATCATCAGTCCATCCTGCGTAGAGTCCAGGAGGCAGTTATACCTGCTCTATGCATCTGTTTTCTCTTGGTTTCTTACTGTTTTACTGGCAGACTCTTCTGTATGAAGATGGTGAACCACAGGTGTGTACTACACTGGGATATTTTGTAATCTGCTATGCTCATTCTGTATGGCAACAGAGCTACCATATCTCATGGAGTTAAGTGCACATACAAACACCTTAATCCAAATAAAACCTTAACTTGAACCCTGTAAATACCTGTATTACTTCAGTGCAATTGTAGCCTGTCATTTAGCTTTCTGTCACTGCTCACATTGCTTTTTCCATTGTGAAGCAGACAAAGAAATTATACTATTTAATCTCACAGAGGAATTTTTGTATTACCAATCAAATTTAATATGGGGACCAATTTATGGAAATGTTTTCCTTCACAGAACAGGAAAAAGCTTCCAGCAGAAGGGAAATGCTGATGACTCTGACCACCTTTGAATAGGCTTACAAGCTTAAAGCTTACACACTTACACACTTAAAAAGGGCAACTTTATCTGAATTCAGTTGTTTACACACTGGATGTGTGTTTGAATGTATGTTAAGTTGATTCTTAAAGCCTGTTCTAACTCAATACAAGACATGGATGTTAAAAGGAAATTATAAATAAAACATATTTAACAACAGAGCTATTACGCTTGACGACATGTGGGCTTAATCCTGCAACAATATTCCTTTCAACTGTGTCTTTACTTTATCTGTGTTGTCCTTGAAGTTAATTTCTTTTCTCTTCATACTGTCTCAGCTTGGCTTGATTGCCCTGAGCAACTCTCAGTGGCTGGAGCTAGTTTTATCTGAGGTCACCTCGCCTCCATCCCAAGCTTCTGTTCCTCAGAGAAACCATTGGATCCTATGAAGAGCTGCCCTGCAGTTTTGATTAGTGCTGGCTCCTCCTACAGAATATTTCCTGTAGGGAAGAGGACAAACTGTCAGCACTGTTCTCCAACAGGGACAACGGTGAATTTTACACATAAACTTGAACAGACTCAGAGAGTAAGAACTGAATTTTCTCTGCACTACAAGCCTGAAGCACTGATCAGAATAGTGGCCTTGATATGGAAACACTGGTGGGCAGATTTCAAGCTGCAGGTCTACTTCTTAATGCCATGCTCTGCTGCCAGTCATACTTACAGTTATAAGAAAAACAGCTGAATTTCAATTTGTAGAGGTAATATGCTGTCATCACTTGGTGCCTCGCTATATTTTTTGGTTTGAGTCTGAAAAAAAGATTGGCAATTCACTATAAAACTTTATTTTGATAGCTTGTATTTGTTTAAACCAGAATAAAGAAGGCAATATGTTGGCCAACACTAGTTCTATGTTGCTGGCCAAGATTATCCTAGCCTTCATTTCAGCAAGACCTGATGACTGCAATAGTCTTTATTCAGGTGTCAGTCTGTCACTGCTTGGACAACTGCAGCTGGTCCAAAACAGTTGGCCTGGCTCTTAACTGGCACACATAAGTGAGACCACGTATCACCCATATTGGCTTCCTTACATTGGCTGCCAGTCAGTTTTAAAATTAATTTTGAGATTTTATTATTAAGCCCACATTTATTATTTTTATTATTAAGTCATTGCATGGTTTGGCGCCTGCTTAACACTTAACACACTACTACTAGATCACTGAGGTCTGCCAAGCAAATGCTCCTTACTGTCCCGAGGTCCAGATTAAAACATAGAGATTCTTTGCAGTAGCTGCTCCTAAACTGTGGAATAAACTGCCTCTTCACATCAGAACCTGTGTAACATAAGACACTTCTAAATCCATTTGAAAACCCATTTTTATTCTTTGGCTTTTAAACCAGACTGAAATTTTATTACTTTTTACTTGTGCTTTTTTCATTCTGTTTCCTTTTTTAAATCTGTTTAATGGTTTCATGTTATTTTATTCTTTTAGCTGTGTAGCATTGTGCTTAAATATTACTTGACTAGACAATGTTAACATAGAGAGCGGCGGCATTTATTAAACTGCATTATATATTTTCTCTTGTGCTACTTTGTCACATGATCTAGAGAGTTTGCTAAACTTTAAACTAACTTTAACTATATGTCACAATAGCAACTTGCACAAAGTACTTATAGAGTACATTTTTGGTGGATGACAGTCTCAAATGTTTATATTTAATGTACTCTGTAAGTATTCCTTCGCCAAAATGCCATAGCAACTAAAGGATGCTTAGGCAACTAAAAGTGCTTGTTTGAAATTACTATAAACAATGTTTTTATAATAACAATGTCCATTAACAATGTGTAAATAATCTGAAAGGAGTCATAGTGATGAACCCACAGAATAGTTACATCTCCATGTATATATCCTGTCTTAACACCAAATTTCAGCTCATCAGTTAGCTGTCTGCCCTGGAACTCTACTTTCTGATATATTCTAATTGAACTCATAGTTTTGTTCGGCTGTTGCAAGAAGTGATTTTTAGCAAAATGAAGAAAAAAAAACAACAACAAAAAAGTCTATAAACTCAGTGTACACTACTTATTAGCACTAAACAACAAATGGACAATTAGTGTTTAGCAGCCAAGCAATCAGATATTTTAGTTATAACCAAAGAAGATAAAGGGAGTAAGAGTCAGTGTCCACAGGCAGCATTTTGTCATTAGGAGCATCTACAGTTGTGGTTTAAATACATTCACCATGGGCATGAATGTCATGGTAATTTTAGACTTTTAATGATTTAACTGTTCTTTTTCCAGGGTGGAATAACTGTACAACATACACCTTTAATGACTTTAAAAAAAAGAATTGGATGCACAAGTTTGAATTTATTTGAGATTTTCTCTAATCCACACAGGTTCAAAAGTATACCAAAAAGCTGAATCTGTTCATCTGGACGTAGCGTTTTTCGCTACGTCCAGATGAACAGATTCAGCTTTTTGGGATTCTTTTACCTGGATTATTGAGCATGCATCAAGAGAGTTCAAAAGTACATATATAGGCTCAAATATGTACACACACCTCCACTAATATTTAGTTAAATGTCGCTTAGCAAGTTGCACCTCAACCAGACACTTTTTGTAGCCATCAACAAGCTTCTAGCATAATTCTGGCTGGATATTTGACCACTCTTCTTGGCAGAATTGGTAGAGTTAATTTAAATTGGTTAAGCATAGTTCACAAATTTTTAATAGGATTGAGGTTGGAGCTTTGGGAAGGTCATTCCCGAAGCTTAATGTTAGCCTGCTTTATCCATTCCAAAACCAGTTTTGATGTGTTGGTACAGTGTTCTTATGTTTGAAAGCCTCACCTTTACTCCTCCAGACATACCTCTGTCATTGTGGCCAAATACCTCAATCTTTGTCTTGCCTGACCTAAAACTTTTTTCCAGAGGGCATTTGGGTTGTCTATGTGAGCAGCTGCAAATTTAAGTCAAGCTTGAAGGTGTCGATTTTAGAGCAGGCACTTCTTTCTTGGTTGGCACCCTCTCGGTCCATGGCGATTTAAAACACGTTTCACGGTGGAGAGTGAAGCTGGTCTTCCAGCAGTTTCCAGTTCATGGCAGGCTTGAGCCTTGGCGATTCCTGGGTTGTTACTGGACATTATCAAGAAATTTCCTCTCATCTGATGGTGACAGATTGGGTCTTCTTCCAGACCTTGGCAAAGTGGTGATACATCTGAATAACTTATCCTTATGTACATGTCGTGGTTTCCCCCATCCTAACCCCCTCTTTCTGTTTCTCCTCTGTAGAGGTTTGGAGACCCTGAGCAGATCCTAGGAAAAGGAGGGAGAGCTGAAACAGGAACCTGAAAAAACCCACACTCTCTCAACCAAGTATCAAATGCTCACCTGTGTTGAATTAATCCCTCAAAGAAACTTGGGAAAAACTCATTTGCATACAAACTGAGTAACTTACCTTCACTCCCTGCCTCATGAAAATTCTAGAAGAAAATCTGTTTTGAGTTTTTGTGTTTCATCTGTATTATTTCTATCTGTCTTAGTTGGATTATTGTGGCAAAGGATTCCTGAGTTTATTTAATAAATCTTCTGAAATCTTTTCCAGTGTGCCTTATATTTGAGTCCATTTGGTGAGCTTTGACAGTACAATTGTTTGAACTGATGATCTTGGAATCTGCAGTTGTTTAGAAATGGCTTCAAGAGACCTTCACAACTTGTGTAAATCTACCATTCTCTTTCTTAGATCTTCACTAAGTTCCTTGAACTTTGTCATTGTTCTGAGTATTGGTCAGTCCAATAAGTTTCTGTCAAACAAATCCTTTTTATGGTGGCAAAGAGAAACTACCAGTTGTAGTCAATCATGATCACTAACGAGAAGTTAATAGGCCTTGGCCTTGTCAAGTCAAAAGACACTGGAGAACCTTCAGTACCACTTATTAAAATATTTAAGTGAGTGTATGTATATATTTGAGCCTGTATGTATAATTTTGACCCTGTGTGGATTAGAGAAAATCCAAAATAAATTCAAACTTGTGCACCCAATTCTTTCCTTTTAAAGTCATTAAATATGTATGCTGTGCAGCTATTCCACCCTGGAAAAAGAACAGTTCAAAGAAATCATTAAAAGCACCAAATTACCATTCATGCCCATGATGAGTGGATGTAAAGTTCTGACCACAAATGTATTTTCTGTGCAAGTCCTATGAAATTCAGCTCTCACAGTATTTAAACGCACAAATTCAACACACAAATGCTTTCAACATTTTTTTTCTCTACCAGTTAAAAATAGTTTAAGTTTTAGAGCACAGCACTCGTTAATGTCCTTTCTCTTACACCGATTACTGAAAATAAAGAAGAGGTTGGACTTATTGACATTGTCAGCCATGGCAGAGGAGAAAGTGATCCTGGCTGTCAACTGCAAGTCAGTTATTTACACTCTAATATCAAAGAAGATGTCTTTTCTAACCTAGCAACAGTAAGTGCTTGAGAGAAGTTCTCTAAAAATGAGTCATGGGAGCTTTCAGCATGAAAAAAAATGCTGTCTGTGAACATGTACGCACTGGAGGTTAAAAATTGGAAACATTGTGGTCTTGGTTAAATGCTGACAAAAACAAAGCTGGATTCACAATATTCAGAAATAACTGAAACAAAGTGTTTCAGTGGCTGTAATGTAAGCACAAGCTGCTAAAACTAATTAGTCAAACTCCTGTGCCTATTCAGGTCCTGACAACTTTTTATGGCATTGATTTGAATGCCATTATTTTGCAAGTAGTGTCTGTGTACACTTTAGAAAATAGCTGTATGTTTTTAACTTTTATCTTTTTCTTTGGACTTCTGTGATCATCTGGTCTTTTTTACTTATCCTGTAAAGCACATTAAAAATATCTCTAAACAAAATCAACTTTTTTCTAATTATTACTGCTTCTATTAGTTTTAATGTGGCTATAACTCATATAATTAATATACTTATTGTACTTAAGGGGGACATACAAAACAACTGATTGGATTACTGTCAAGATGAAATAACCTTTAAATGCCACCTTCCATCATTCATCTGATTCACTTTTAACTAAGAATGCTTTCACTGACATCTGCTGCAGATGAATTAGCCTATGTTCTTAGCGTCCCAAAAATACAAATCACTGGATAGAAATGCAGCCATTTCTAGTCCTTTATGTATTGCAGCTCTGTGCCACTCTGAGCACTGTTTGTGCAGCATATCTATTAAGTAAATTAGATGTCAATGGTAAATAGTTTTACCAATGACAAACGATCTCAGTTTAGAGGCCCTTCACAAAGCCAATGCACTGAGTAACACAATGTGGTAAAGGAGGCTGTTCTTGAATGGTTCCCAGCTTTTAAATGGCCAGCCTGGTCGAGTGCATCATGCCCATGTCAGGGAACAAACAAATAAGATGAAGTGCTCTCTCAAAGTCAGTGGAAAGGACAACCACACTGGCTCCCAACAAACAATGATAGATGAGCAATACATGATGGTGTGGGTAGAGAACGGGGGGAGCGTTCAATTAGTACAAGGAGAAATGGCAGTTTAACGCTACGGTGAGAGAAGCTGGCAGGCATTAAGAAATGCCAAATTGAAAATGCATACATCTCTGATAGCTGACAGCCTCATTCCCTTTCCTAAATTGGTCACAAATTTATGATTTTTCGTAATTGTTCATGTTTTGACACCTCATATTTCAATTTTGAAAATGAATGAGACAAAATCACGCATACGTTTTTTTTTTTCTTTTTAGAATTTAGTTTGATCCCATGTGAAAAACTTACTCTAAATGCTAAAAGGGTGAATTCAGCTGCACACTCCACTCCCTCACCCTTCTCAACTTTGCCATTCAACTGCAGGATTTGTGGCACACTGAAGGCTGTGTGCCAAGCTATTGTGAAGAGTTACACCTTCAAAAGTACTCTGAGCTGGACTCATGAATATTTATACACTGATTAGGTGCCCTGATTTATCAGGCTGCGACAGAAAGGAATGATGGGTCTTAAGGAGTTGAGGCACGCACCGAGACAAAGGTATGGCTCCCTTAATGCAGATCCTACACTTCACATAATAGGCTGTCCATTAGAGAAAATGTGGGCTGTGTAAAAAACTTTCCCACCTTAATCTTGGGGTTTTTAGTTCATTGCTACAGAGATAATATATAGGGCTGTGTGATCATAAATATTGAAGAAAAATAGAATACCATTATTGCTTTTTTCACTTAGCTTTTGTACTTTCAAAAATTTGTGTGACAGGTTTGAGCCAGTAAAACTCAACACATTCTCAAGGCTCAAACTGATAAATGTTGATTTACTTACTGATTTTGGAGTGTATTGTTTGTGGCTGCCAGAAGCCGTTTTCACACGTGCACTGCAAGCTTGAATTTTTCTATACATTCCCCAAACAATCAGCAGTCTTTAATCTACCAGCTCCTTAATACAAAGCCTGTGTGAAGTCTGATTGCACCCATGTGAGAACAATGCAGGTTAAAAGTCTGGTGAATTCATAGTGTTGTTGTGTTCTCATGTTGCCTTGTGACTCGTGCAAGCCCATTCATCCATCCATCCATCCATCCATCCTCTTCGCCAATTCAGTGTTGCAGAGGTGCTGGAGCCTATCTCAACTCTCACAGAGCAAGAGGCAGGGTACATCCTGGGCGGGTCACCAGTTCATCGCAGGGCTAGTGCAGAGTGACAGACAACTACCCATGCTCACATTCACACCTATGGCCAATTTAGAATCACCAATTAACCTAACATGCATGTCTTTGGACTGTGGAAGGAAATTAGCCAGTGGATTCAAACCCAGGACCTTCTTACTGTTGGGCAACAGTGCTAACCACCCCACCACTGTGCCGCCCCCAAGTCTTGATCACAGAGTATCAAATACTCCCATTTTGTCAAAGCACAAATTCTCTTTTGGAGTCTTTGCCTGACAGACTGAGTTTAAGCAATACTGAGACAGGTTTGCCACTCACATCTCATCAAATATGGAGGTTTGTGAAAGACTGCTTGGCTTGGTGATTTTTTAACATGAAGAGTTAATGCTGTGAAAGTGTGTATTTTAACCCAAAGCACATCTTTTCATCAACAAGTAAATCTGGAAACAAAAAGAAAGTAAAAATAAAGTGCAAAACACAGAGGTCCACAAGAAGATGCAAAATGCTGTTTCCTGGCTGACAAGCTCATCTGAGCATGATTTAATCCACTCTCACCCCTCCAGCCTCATAATTTGTAGTTCTTTAAAAGTCCACCGTTTGAGGCATGCATACCTGGTGCATCAAGGCACAGATGCCAAAGGATCCTTCAGAGAAACAGAACAGCAGTTGTGAATGCCCTGGGATGAGAATGCATCCACCTAAGTGTTTCCAGAAGTGAGAATAGTCTCTGACACATTATCTCCTGTTGGGGGCTGAGAACGTGCAGCTTGGGAGAAGTTTACGACTTGATTATTCTAATATTTTTTGAGTTCACATAAGAAAACAACAATAGTCCTTTTAAGAGAACTGAAAACTTGCATCTAGTAGACTTAACGTCTGCCAATTCTTTACATTTATATTTCACAACAGTGAGCATCTTCAAAATTAGGGTCCTGCTACCTGGATTAAATTTTTGTGAGAACCTTTTTTAGGAAACATTTGGAGAGTAGTCACCAAATGTAGCTACAAAACAGTCACTAACCAAATTAATGTATTCATTAATTATGTGCTCTGCTGGTGGGATTATGTTGCTTTAGGTACCAGTGAAACATGTAATAGGTGGTTTATTTTGACAACAGATTAGCTGATTCATCAGATAGTGATCAGATACCACAGTACACATCAGTTTCTACAGTCTGAGATAGGATTTTACTGCTAGTTTTAATTCTCAAAAAGTTATCATAGCTGCAATAATTAATCTTTTCTGTGATAATGAAAAGATTGAGAATAGAAATACATGCATACATACCCTACATATTTTAAAATACACAATTCCAGGATTGGTTACTTTCTGGTGTCTGACTGGCCAATACCACCATGCTGCATGATGTTTTTTTTTTTTTGTTTTGTTTTTTTTGCTGGAGCCTTCTGTTTTGGCATTCTCACTGCATTGCAACATTAGCCCATTTTGAAAGAGGCCACTGTCAGTCAGAATGTGACCTAAGAATTATGAGTTGACAATGACAAACTGATACCAGGGAGCTATTGAGCCCAGGGATTCAATAGTAAAGCAATGCATCACATCTAGGCACCTCTATTAAAAATAGAATCAGAGTCAGATCTGGAAGTTGAGCCTTTTCCAGTTTTAGTAATTATTTACAAGTCATCTTGTATATAGCTGCAATGAGCTTTCAGTCTTAGCTTTCATTTTGTCTTTGGATTTCTAATTAATTACTATATTTAACTTTTTTTTCAGGAAAGTGACACAGAACATTATGCATTTTTGCTGCTATTTTGCTTAATCTTTTAATTCCAGTTTGCACTGAGTGTCTTTTATTTCCTTAGATGATCTATGATTTGAAAATCATAAACCAACATAGGAAAATTAGAGTGTACGCTACCATTAGGATATAACATTACTGACCCATTCATGGTGATCACATCATTTTCTGTGATTATCTTCAGAAGAGCTACTTAAAGATGAGTTTGCTTCAGGTTTTTTTTAAGACAGCCTCAGTCAAATTGACTTTATTTTTATTCAAATTAGGTAGCCTCCTTCATTGTGCTAATGTTGCCTTCTGCACCCTTAAACCTTTTAAAACCTTTTGAACATCAAATATTTTCCAAATGAGTGCTTGTTTGTGTCATTAATACGCCTTTTTTTAATCGAGTCACATTTTGTTTTTAACTATTTTAAAAACCTTCTTCTTTATTCCCTCAACTGCCCATGACATCAGTAGCGTCACCCTTTTTCTTCTAGTTTCTTTACACATCATTTTTCTAAAGTTCACATCGCTATGTTTTTGTAATATTTTCCTTTGGAAAGCGCTATCACATCAGCCACTTTTTTAAAGCTTCTGTTCTGTGGTTTTAAGCCCTGGAGCTCAATGAAATGGCCAAACTTTTGCAGATTATCTAGAACATGAGAATTCAAAAAGCTATACTCCTGATATAATGGAGTACATTTTCAGATGACCATATGACCTCTGTGAGATGTCTCCTGCCAAAAGGGAGCTTCTGTGGTTGCTTGCATTATGAAAAAGGAAAAGAGAGTAGAATGGTCATCTCTTCTGGACAAATTTGTGGACAGCACCCTCTGTCTCAGCAGCATCCACTGTTGCTTTGAGGAGCAAAATGTGTATGCATATTTAAGAACACAAAATACACTAATGGAAAGGTGGGTTACAATCCATCTAAATAAAATAAAGAAAACTAAACTGAAGCTATGACTGTCTTATATTAAGAAGGAAAAATAGAAAGAATAATTATACTGATTTCTCACACTGGACCATTACTTGTCAGGAAAGTAAAATCTTTGCCAAATCAAATATGCAGGTCTATCCGCTAGAGAGATTGCTTGGGAAATAAAGGAGCAGCTGAAAGTACCACACACGGTCACTGTGATTCTGAAAGAATAACACAGTGTTAATTTTTGGCCATCCATGTAAGAAGTTTTTATCTGGACATTTATATTTTAGTTTTGGATATATTGCCATGAAATTCTGGCATGATGGATGATGCATGGTGACTTTGGTGATTCCATAAATTTTCATCTAATGCGTCCATGATGCTGAGCATGTCAGCAGACTGACATTAGCATTTAGCTCCTTTTTTTTCTTTTTACTGACGCCTAAATAACTGAAATATCTATGCTTTCCCTGTAATACACATCAAATAAAGTCAATGTTTCATTTGTTTTATTTATTTATTTATAGTGAAATCCAGAGGTAAAACACTCCAGATAACTCAAGCTGTGTACTGTAAAGTGCAATGTGCAATGAATCCATGCTGTATGTCCGCTGAGAAAAGTAATCAAAAACTTCTGGCTCACCTCCCTCACACGCCTTCCGTGCTGTTTTGTTCTTCATTCATGTCCGCCTTCCCTCCCAGCTATTTGAGTGACAGGTGAGATTAAGCACCCTTTGAACTCTATCTGGTTATTGGAGGAGCAGTCTAAATTGAAGTAGTGTTATTTCATGCTGGCTTGCTGAGTCAGTGGGAAAGTGGGAGCAAGGGGTGGCACTTCTCTGAATGAATAAAGAGCTTTTCAGAAGGAAAGGTGTTGAGCCAGATCTCAAATGCATTATACAACTATAATGAGAATTGTAAAGGGAAGAGGAGAAAAATTAGATTAAAAGGTTTTGAACAGCAGCTTTGCCTTCATTTAATCTTGTATGGAAAAAATATGACCTGAAAAATATTTTTTTTTTCTTTCGAGAGATTTGCAAGAGAAAAAGACAAACATTAATAAAGTGTTTTATCCAGTCCATACATAAATATGATAAATGCCTTAAAGTGATAGATAATAATTTAAGAAGGAAAAGTATGACGGGATATTTGGCCCGATAGAGGAGGGGAGACGAGTAATCTTCAAGAAGACTCAAATTCTCACATTAAAAAGGCAAAATTAAGAGAATGTGAGTTTTTTTTTATTGACATTGACACTGAAGTCATAACAAGAAAAATTAAAATTAAAATTCCATTTATATAATGCTGCCTATTTTGCTTGCAGTAGATAACTTAGTTAAGTAGGCTACCAGGAAATGAAGGCATTTTTATTCCAGATTCACCACATTATTAGAAGCATCTGGACTTTGAAGCATCCTGTTCAGAAAAACATAAGGTGAGAGCTTTTGTCAATCTAGAACTACAACAAAATGCACAGATGAAAGAGTGCCAGTGATTATATCATCCATACTGCTTGCATCTGTGCTGTGATCAGAGTGATCCAAACAAAGTGAATCAACGTGGTTCCTTGATAAACAATAATTTTAAAAAACTCTAGAATGTCAGATAATGTTCTTTTTTTTCTTATACAGTACTGTACAGAAGTCTTGAGCCACACCTCATTTATTCATATTTTGCTACAAAAATCGAGAATATGTGTAGCGATTTAATGAAACATGCAAACATACATGGAAATACAGTATATAAGGCAAAAACTGAGTTTATACAATTCTAATGAGCTTGAAAGTCAATATTTGGTATGACCACCTTTATTTTTCAACACAGCGTGAACTATCTTAGGGAGCTTTTCAGTAATTATTAGAATAGTTTATTGGAATAGTTTTCCAGGCTACTTGAAAGACATTCAAAGCTCTTCTTTGGATGCTGGCTGCCTTTTGTTCCATTTTCTGTCAAGATGATCCCACATTGTTCAGTCATCTTGAGTTCTGGGCTCTGGGGAGACCAGTCCATGACTGATAGTGTTCCACTGGGTGTTTTTCTATCCTCACTGTGTATTTGGGATCACTGTCATGCTGAAAAATGAAGTCATTGCCAATTAGATGCTTTCCAGATGGTATTGCATGGTGGGTCAAAACCTTTCAGTACTTGCTCAGTACCCTGAGAAAGTACACTACTCTGTGTTCATAATGCCATCAGTGTTGACGAGATCTCCAACACCACTGGCTGAAATGCAGCCCCAAACCATGACAGAGCCTCCACCATGTTTCACAGATGGCTGTAGACACTCACTGTTTTACCTCCTTCCTGACCTCCTCTGTACATATTGACTGCCATTTGAACCAAAAATTTTAAGTTTGGATTCATCACTCCATCAGACCTGCTGCCACTGACTTTCAGTCCAGTTCTTGTGTAATGTGGCATACCTCAGCCTTTTCTCTCTGTTTCCATTCCTTAAGAATGAATTCTTGACAGCCACCCTATCACTGCACAGTACTGCAATCTAGTGAGGTTTATATATACACACATATATATATATATATATAAGTGATGCAATGATGCTATGAAATTTTGATAAACAATAATATCCTGTGTTCCAGAATTACATTTTCTTAACAGCAATACTTGGTAGTCAGCACTGGCTGTGAATAGAGCATTTAAGTATTTTAAAATTCAGTGAAGATGAAAAAAAAGTGACAGTACTTAATGATTTCTCAGAGTGCTTTATCGCTCTGAATACAGTTGGAGCAGTCAGAGAAATAACATAATGCTTGCTGCATCAGGCTTTTGTAGAATCAAATAAGAAAGAAAAGGTAAGATACTTCAGCTTGTAGTAGTTTTGATAGAGAGTACAAAACATCTCTAAAATGTTCTGTAGGAAAGCAGAAGCAGCAGAATTACATGCCAAACCCAAAATGTTGTATGTTGTATTCATTTTGGTCCTCCAAGTTTTGCAAAATAAATTCAAGCATTTAATATCAAAGGCACATTTTAGAACTGATTATTTCTGCTTCCCCAACACACACCCACACACTCGCACACAGCTTCCCAGCCTCACCCCATAATTCAACTTCAGTGTGACTGCACATTCAGATCTGTTTTGTGATAGTGCAAGTGGAAAAAAAATTCGAAGTGGAATTGTAAGCCAAACTGTTGCCAAATCAGTTGCACTGTGGGTAAAGTAAGCACCGTATTTTCACACAGTAGATCCAACATTGGTGCACATGTGCAGTGATAATTTAGTGGCATTTTTTTTAGCAAGTAATGTAGCTGCCAACAATATTAATTCATGTCTAAATAATGGTGAGAGAAACAAACTAATTCTGATCATTATACAAAGCAAGGAGTTTCTGCAGCTGTTCTAAATATAAACTCTGAAAGCTGGGGTAATAACAAAACTGTCATTGAAAGGGACAAACTCTACACATGGGAACAATGAGGCACACTTTTGGACAGGTTCACCTTAAATGTGTTCATGGTTTTTCAGTCACTTTTACTAATCAAAAGTAACAGATTTTATCCTGCCATATTTGTCACCTTCAAACAACTGGTGACCTGATGTGTGCAGCCCACCAATTTCCAGCACTCTCCTTAAACATAGACTTCCACTCAGCTAAGCCCAATCTGAAAATCAGTCTGAAATAAATGGTTAACATTATGGTAATAATGGTGATAATCTCATTACACATACTGTAAACAGGCATGCACAGTTACTGCATATACACCTGAGATTTGCAGCAAACTCAGCATTCAACTCCTGACAGCAGCTGAATAACTCCATTGGACAGAACTGGGGCTTGATTGTGTTGTTCAAAGACAAATTACCTTTTTTCTTGAGAGAGATCAAAGATTAGTCTGATACCTCATCCAACCACATTCTCTGAGCTGCTCAAAGCCAAGCATTGATCATTTACACCCAGCGTAACATTCTTCCTCTGCAGTCACTCACAGCAGACAGACTTCGATCTGTAGGTTTCCCCCCAAACTTCCCCTCTCTGCTGCTTTTCAAATGTCACTTCCTGCTATTGCAGAAACAATTAATGTATGTGGCAAAACAAATATAGCCTTAAATCCATAATCTAACATTTTGAATTTTAAAGCCATGTGGAAATGAAAAAAAAAACTTTTTCATTTAACTAACTCCTAATGAAGAAGAAAACAAAAAAGAAATGTCTTTAGTTCAAACATGCAGCTTTACGACCAAGTAAGTCAAACAGGAATTTACCATAGTGAGATATTTTAGTGTGTTTTACTTCCAGCCAATCTGTTCTCTGCAGTTTTTTTTAGTATTATTAGGACTGGTTAAAGTAGACAATTTTGTCAACGGACTGACCAACCATCACACTGACATTGCCATCTCAGCAGACATGCTGCCTGGATGGCTAAAAAGATGCATGAAACCTTTTGGGTGCATGACATTCCATTAAGACATACATGATCTTTCTTCTGAAACAAGGTTATCATAGTTAACTAAAACTAAACTAAAACTAGTTGTGAAAAAACTTTTTAGTTAAGTCAAATAAAAACTAGACTTTAGGGTAAGAAAATGAACTGAAATGATATTGTGCATCTCTAAAGGTAAGTAAAATAAAATGATAACAAAGCAAATTTATTTTCTTGGGAGGCATTGGTCATGACTATAAGGTACTGAATAGTTTAACATGGGTATTGAATACAATGTATAGCATTAAAATATCTATTCTAAACTTATTACATTTCACATCTGATAAATTCATTCGATTTTCACCTTGATATTATATTCCTACACATTAAAAATGTGTCCACTATGCAGCTCTGTTTGCATTAAACATTGCCCTCTTGTGAAGATCTTATGATAGAGTGAAAGACAGTTAATAAGTGAAAAGATATTTGAGAAAAAAAATAGATTTATAGAAAACAGGGACCCAGTCCCTGACTTAATTATTCCGACCAAGGTTCCCATGCCTTTTTGTTAATTAATTATATTCCACTTTACACCATCACTACAGTTATTTGAAAATTCCATTTTTTTTCTCCAAAGGATCTGATTGAATCAGTCCTGCAATAGCTGTTGCAACAGTGGTTGGTTATTTGATCTAAAATAAAGTAATCTCAAAGTCAGTGCCTTTCCGTCAGCTATTGGGCAGCCTGCACATCAGAGGAGCAGCTACCAAATGTCTTAGTGACAACCTGTGAAAGAAAGCTTCTCTTTTCATCCCTATAGTAGAGTTGAGCCACAAAACCCAGAGTCATACAGGCACAACGGAGACATATGTTTCTGTCAGACAGTGTTAGGTTTGATTCTCATGGAACACAGACGCCATTAGAAATAGATGTCACAACATTCCTGGATGAATTGGTCAGGGCTGCAACAATCTGCTGACTTCCATCCATCACTGGCCTGTGGAAGCAGGGAGCAGCACAGATACACTGTATGCCTCAGTTCATTTCTCCAGGCGTTTAGTTGGAGGTCTCGATTTTACCTTTTCTGTTCCTGCTTTACATGCTTGACTTGTTTCTTTTGAACTGCATTTGAATCGTGCTTTTCTTTTTTAAAAAAAAAAAAAATTTTTAAAAAAAAAAAAAAAAAAAAAAAAAAAAAAAAAAATATAAAATTAAATAAAAAAAAAAAAAATATAAAAAAAAAAAAAAATTAATAAAAAAAAA
>VUQS01004060.1:22672-46257 GCA_015108495.1 Heterochromis multidens
CACAGAATGGTGGATACAACTTTAACTACTAAAAAAAAAAAAAAAAGCTGGAGGCCCTGGTGTGGTGCATAAATGAGCAATTTGAGAAACAGGACATCAGTTGACAGCTTTTTTAAATTATCGCCACAAAACACCAGTCTCAGTGTCAGGCAATTCCAGTATGCCGACGTTCTAAAGAGAGTTACAAAGAAAACGAAACATGTCAGTGACTCACCAAAAAACAGAAAAAGATTAAGATGGGCAACAGAACTGACATTTGATGGAGGAAGAAAAGAATGAATTTTTGACATTTGGATAAAAAATGAGAACATTTTTGAAGCACAGAACAAATGAAAAGATGCTAGAAGATGCCATCTGTCAAGCATGGTGGAGGAAATGTAATGGTTTGGTAGTTGCAAAGTGTGGGATTTGTACAGGATAAAAAGGATCTCAAACAAAGAAGGCTATCATTCTATTTTGCAATCATGCCATAACTTGTGGATGCCACTTGATTTGTGTCACAGCTCCAAACTATGCAACAACTAGTTAGAGAGAAGCAGTCAGCTGGCAATTTGTTTTAAATGAATTGACCCTCACAGTTAGCAAATTTCTACAATGTTGAGCTTATGTGAGACCAGCTGGACTGTAAGAAGAGCCAATCAAACCATCCATCTTGTCAGAGCATTTCAGGAAATGTCTGCAGATTACTTTGACAAATTATCAGTTAGAAAGCCAATGGCCTGGAAGGCTGTGATTTCTGCAAATGGAAAATTCTTTAATAGCAGTTTGAAGAATAAAATTGTAATTTCAAGGAAAAAAATTTATATTTGTCAGAGTTCAGATATGGAGGTCTGACTTTGTGCAAACACTGAATTATGTTCCATCCCAGGATAGCAGTTTTGTATTTGATTATTTAACCACGGTCACTTGCAGAAGAAGACATTTTAAAGATGTCATTCAGTTTAATCTTTAAGCCCAGAATTTTTGCTTTAGTTCCTGGCAGGCCTTGTCCTGCACCTCACAGTGTTGTATGCACTGATAAGACAGGTTGCTAATGCAAGGCTATTTTAAATGTTGTGCTCCTGCAGGGACATCCAGAGGTCAAGACAGTTTTGAAATTTAATGTATGCTGCTCAACTTTTTCTGTCAAAATTGAATCAATACCTCAGCCACTTTTACTTTAATTTGATGTTGAGTGGAGTGCACAGACTACCACTTCAACCTCCAGCAAATCACCAGACCAAGGAAAAAAAAAGAAAAAATAACACTGAGTGGATTCATCTGATTGTGTCTGGAGGTCTTTGGGTTGGCAGCCCCTCCATGAGTCATAAAACAAGCCTCTTGAAAGGAGACATCAAAGAAATTACAAGGGCAACGGTGTACTCACATCATAGACAGTATAAATGATGGACATAGCCACTGTGATGTCACCCACATCACCGTGGCTCAGCAATTTGGCTGCCACCATGTTGGTTTTTTGAAGCCAGAAGTTACCAAATTTAGTAGAGTTCTAAGTTATTACCTCATGATAGCTAGTTTGGTTAGCAAGCTGCATCCATAAACTACATGAGTGCAATACAGAGACACACATATCAGCTAATTAGTGTTAAGACACAGACTCACCAAATCTATAACACAATCTGTGTGTACGGTCTGTATTACCTGACAAGCCATAATATTTATCACATGATCCCATAAAATTGCCACCAAAAGTACAAACATGGTGTAGAGGTGCAGTTCAGTGACTCCGGTAAGCAGAGGTGAGACCTAGGATACTGATCAGCTACAGCTGCCTGCCTAGGGAAATCTGTCAAAGCGACCACACCCTTAACTTCAGTATACAGGGGGATGAGAAAATTAAACCTCCTCAGATATTTGATGAAGAGGGAAAATATCCATAGAGGTCCAAACTGTTTTTTGGACTAGACTGTAAATATGCTTTTTAATTCTCTGAAGTCTGGCATTTTAACCTGGGAGTCTGTGGAGACTGACTTGGTTTTGGAGACAGTTTCAAGTGGCCATCAGAAGAACTGCAGTTTTTGGCACTTATGTGTTCCTTAAATTTTGAGCTCTTTTAGTTGCTTGTTTATTCACATCAGTGGACGTTTTAAATGCAAAGATATTTTTATAGGTAGGTGTCATACAATTTACTGCATGTGCAGAATGCAGGATGCACATTGCAAGATGTTTGTCTGGAACAGGTCTCTCTTTTGTCTGGAACAGGTCTCTCTTTTGTCTGGAACAGGTCTCTCCTGTAAATGAGACATTGAGTCTCAATGGGACTACCTGTATAAATAAAGGTAAAAAAAAAAAGAAAAAAAAAAAAGATTATTTGCCCATCAAATCTCTGCTTGTGTTGATTCACTCAAGCAAATAAAAGATCTCTAAAAGCAGAAAAACAAACAATGTCTTCATGAAAATCTCTTCTAAAGACATGACATGTTGTTCCTCCAATCCTGGTCCTTACATCTGACAACTTTTTCAGGGGAGATAGCCTGGACTTGTTTTCATCTACATTGCCACCAGTAGTTTACCCGTGGGAAGTTGTCTGACCTTGAATGAAAAAAGAGATGTAAATGAGGAAAGCAGCTTTTTAAGTCACAAACATCCTGTCAGCATTGTATATAGTAATCTTTGTGGACTTTGTGGAGGCGTAGTGCCTCAGGTGTTTGTTGTCCTCTTTTAGGATTACAGAGGAGAGTGTGGATAGGTGCATAATCCTTTCAAGTTTCTATCTGCCTGGGACCAGTGGAAAAAAAAACAGTTTATCCAAGCAACATTGCCAATGTCTCCAGTCCTTCATCGTGACCACTATGACAAATACCAGCTTGTCTGTCAAGCGGGGCATGTCCACTTGTGAACTTTCCTTTTTTCCTTTTGTTCTTGCTTTGTCCAGGGTTGATCAAGTAATAAACAGAAAGGCTGCTGGTGTGTGATCCGAACACACGACCCCTGTGACAGTGTTGAGACTCAGTTTTGTAGTTATTCATCTCCAGTGGAGCAACACAGCTTGTCTCACATGGATTAAAGGACAGAAAGGAGACCTCCAGGGAACATGCTTGGTTATTACCTTTGTGTTTGGCTGTGCTAAGGTCAGTGACCGCCATCCAGCAGCAGGTGGATACAATCTGACTGGTTTTGTTTGCGTTTAATAAAGCTCTGATTGGATTTCTATTTATTTTCATCCTGATTGTGCCACACAATGCATGGTTATACGTTATTGCGCTGTCTTTACTGTATGCAGTCAGGTGATCTGCTCGAAGGTCACCGGGGGTTATGCAATATCAATGTTCAATTCCACCCGTGCTCACCAGTGTTGAAGGAAGTATCCATATTCCTTAACCAAACCAAAGCATGAGATTACATTAAAAGTGGTGGGGACAATGGCTTAAATTGCTTTGTGAAATGAAAGGGGTCATAGTGAGGAGCCCATGTAGAATTATCTCATAACTCTGTAGTTTCCAACATCATAAAGGAGTCTTTTAGCAGTTTTAAGGTTTATTTTATTTATTTTTTTTTTTTTAGCTTATATGAAATAAAGACTTTATGATTCTTCAAAACCATAACTTACCAAATACATATCATCTGTACATCATTTGCCATTTATATTACCTCAGTGATATCCCATCAGTCCAGAACGACATAAACAAAACATTTATGCATTGAATTGGTGAGTATTAATTTGCAATGTATTCTTTCCTTTGTCCAGTCAGTGACTCTTTCCACTTGACCTCATGATGAAACCTGTGTAATGTGCTTTAAAATGTTGCCACACAGCATACGTTTTGTGTGACGGAGAGCAAAGACGAGTGAAAAACATCTTGCTGCATGCATGCATGCAAGGAGTTTGTTTCTTTTGTTGCCCAGGATCTGCCCCTTTTTTGGCTTATATGTGCATGTATATTTTTAGTTTTGTTTTAGTTTTATGGCATGTAAAACTACTGTTTTGGTTAGGTCCACATTGTTTGCAGCAGACAATTTTATCTTAATCTGAAAAAGTTGCTAAAGTAGTCAAAAACATGTCATCATATAAGCCATTCCCCATGACAACTACTAAAGTAGATGTATGCTGTTGCATTAGATGGAAACACCCAAGTAAATTAAAAGTGGTAAAAGACATAAATGTGGATTTTACCACTGTTTTAACTCTACTGCAATATATTTTTTCTTTAGTTTTTTTGTACTATAAACCCAGCCTTATATCAGAAATTAAGTGTGTGTCCCTGTGTGTGCCATGTGAGAGGCCAAAGATCTTGCAGTCCCATAATGTAAACAACAAAGTTATTTAGTCAAGTTGCTATCGATGTTTCTGCACCACAGAACTACCAAAGAATGCGTGACACTGAACATCCATCCATTTTCTGCTGCTTATTTAAGTCTGGGTTGTGGAATGCAGACACCCAGTCCTCCCTCTACCCACCCACCACCTCCAGGTCTTTCAGGGGGACACCAAGACATTTCCAAGCCAGCCGAGAGACGTAATCTCTCCAGCATGTCCTGGGTCTGCCCCAGGGCCCCCACCTGGTGGGACACGCCCTGAGCACCTCACCTGGAAGGCACTCAGAAGGCATTCTGGTCAGATGCCCGAACCACCTCAACTGGCTCCTTTCGATGTGGAGAAGTAGCAGCTCTACTCTGAGCCTCTCCCAAATGACCAACGTCCTCACACTGTCTCTAAGACTGAGCCCAGCCACCCTTCAGAGGAAGCTCAGTTCTGCTGCTTATATCTGTGGTCTCATTCTTTCAGTCACTACCCAAAGCTCGTGACCATAAGGTGAGGGTAGGAATGTAGATGGACCACTTTCATGCTCAGCTCTCTCTGAACAGTTTTGGAAAAGTGTTTTTTGTTTTTTTCCAAAAAAAGGCTGGGGCATAATTGGGCTTTAGGGGCTAAATCAATCTCAGGATCATCTTTCAGTGTTATACTGACACCCATTTTGTGTGTTAAAGAGGATGAAAGAATCGTCATAGCTTAAACATCACTTATGAACATCCGCTAGTTAATGACAGTTGTAGACATGAGCTTTATTCCTGTCTGAATAATTAGCTTAAAATTAGCTGTCATCTGTGATAATACTGATGGTAAAGATAATGCTCATCATTTGCAAATCAAACTTTTTCAGCCACTGATTGCTTCTGAATTTTTTCTTTTCCCTTTCCCCCACAGTTTTTTTCCTTTTTTTGTTCTTATTTAATCAATCTTCTTCCTGTTTTGAAATTTGGATGCAAGTTTTGGTATTTTGGGCATGAAGCTCAAAGTTTTCTTCTCAAAATTTTTGAAGTGGCATAAATACAAAATACTAAAATGTTCCAGAGAAACATTCACTCTCTGATGTTAATGCATTTCTGAAAGTACAGAGGCTATGGGTCATTCATAAACTACACAGCGACATAATACTGATAGCTTTCCTCTAATACAAACAATGGTAAAGACCATGTAAGTGCATGTTTTGTGTGCGTCAGTGTGTTTAACAAAATGAATGCTCAGCCCCCTTTTCAAGAGCAGAAGACAGCTTCTGTGGGAGATGACACAGTGACAACACCTAAACCCAACACTCTCCATTTATTTGTCAGTGTCACTTTGCCTCCCAAACTGCCGTTATCACCGTTCATTTTGGTCTTCAGACTGAGTCACGTTTCAACATGGCAGCCCTGGCAATCATCACTTAATTGTACCCTCCATGCAAGGCAGGGGACACTCACACAGCTGTGACATCCTGCATTCTCCAATTAATTCCTCACTAGCAAATTATTAATTAAACCCAATTCTTCGCATTGCTGTGAAAGCAAATGAATGCTAAATCATTATGATGGTAATTGCACATTGCAGTAATGGTGAAACTGGTCATTAGTGCTCATATTTTATGTATGCATGAAACTCTGTTCTCGAGACCTTGAAGCAGTGTTAACCACAGTGAAATAAAAACAGATGCTGAGGTGGTAGCACAGGACACAAGTGTTTATACTTATTTCTTTATGAGTGTCAGTTTAAGTTTAAGATCTTGGCTGTCAGTGTATTAGTGTCTACATGCACATTGCACTACTATACTAGTACTGATCAGTCATTATTTACTATGAAGTGCTCTATTTCAGTTTAAAATCTGAAAGTGCTGTATATTTATAGTGGAGTAAATAATTATTTGATCCCCTGCTGAATTTGTAAGTTTGCTAACTTCTAATGAAATGAACAGTCTCTAATTTTTATGGTAGTTTCATTTTAATGGATTATCAACCAAAACTCCAGAAAAAACATATTACATAGAAGTTATAAGTTGATTTGCATGTCATTGTGAAAAAAGTATTTGATCCCCTACAACACAGCCAGAATTCTGGCTCCCACACATTGGCTGTGTGCCCATGTGGTACACAGATTACAATCAATCAATCAGTTAATCAATTACAGATACTCCTGATCTCAATTTGTTATGTGTATAAAGCACACCTGTCCACAGAATCAATTTCTTTCATTCCAACTTTTCCATGGGCAAGAGCAAAGAGTTATCAACGGACATCAGGGACAAGATTGTAGACCTGCACAAGCCTGGAATGGGCTACAAGGCCATCGGCAAGAAGCTTGGTGAGAAGGTGACAACTGTTGGTGTGATTATTCAGAAATGGAAGAGATATAAAGACCATCAGTCACCCTCGGTCTGGAGTTCCATGTAAGATCTTGCCTTATTGGGTGAGGATGATCATGTGAAAGGTGGTGGATCAGCCCAGAACTACATAGGAGGAGCTTGTTAATGATCTGAAGGCAGTTGGGACCACAGTCACCAAGAACACCATTGGTAACACACTACGCTGTAATGGACTGAAATCTTGCAGTGCCTGCAAGGTCTCCCTGCTCAAGAAGGTACATGTACAGGCCCATCTTAAGTTTGCCAGTGAACATGTAAATGATTCGGAGAAGGCTTGGGAGAAAGTGCTGTGGTCAGATGAAACCAACATTGAGCTCTTTGGCAACAACTTGACCCGCTGTGTTTGGAGGAAGAGAAATAATGAGTATGACCCAAAGAACACCATCCCCACAGTCAAGACGGAGGTGGAAACATTATGCTTTGGGGTACAGGGTAAGGGTACAGGATGACTTCACCGCATTAAGGGGCCATGTACCGTAAAATCTTGGATCAGAACCTCCTTCCCTCAGCCAGAACACTGAAGATGGGTCGTGGATGAGTCTTCCACCATGACAGTGACCCAAAGCATACCACCAAAGCAACAAAAGAGTGGCTAAAGAAGAAGCACATTAAGGTCATGGAGTGGCCTAGGCAGTCTCCAGACCTTAATCCTATAGAAAATCTGTGGAGGGAGCTGAAGCTTCGAGATGCCAAGCGGCAGCTAAGGAACCTAAAGGATTTAGAGAGTTTCTGTAAAGAGGAGTGCGCCAAAATCCCTCCTGAGATATGTGCAAACCTGGAGACCAACTACAAGAAACATATTGCCACTGTGCTTGCCAACAAGAATTTCTCCACCAAGTACTAAGTCATATTTCACTTGGGGATCACTCAATCACATGCAAATCAATTTATAACTTTTATGTAATGTGTTTTTTCTGTATTCTTGGTTGATATTCTGTCTCTTTCCATTAAAATGAATAAGCAAACTTACAAATTCAGCAGGGGATCAAATAATTATTTTTTATTTATTATCTATCATCCAAATAAAAATGTGCATAGACACGTCATGTATTTAGTGCTTTGTACAGGCAGACTGTTACTATAACTAAGGGCCACTAGGGAGTATGGTGACAGCTTTCCAGAAATTTGACAAAATAATTGTTAAAGCAATGATGCAAAATGGATGGCTTGCAAATGTTGGCTTATTAGCTAATTCTCAGTGTTTTTTTAATAATAGGTGTTGCTTTTTGCATGTTGCTGCCATATGCTTTGTATTATTGTAGGGTCTTTACCTTACAATATAAAGCGCCTTGAGGCGACTTGTGTTGTGATTTGGCGCTATATAAATAAAACTGAATTGAATTGAATTGAATTAAATTGAATTAAATTGAATTGAATTGAATATGCTCAACTCCCAATACTGAAAAGATTTAGCTTCACTCTAATGTTGTTCTCTTCTCCATTCGAGCAAAATTTTAAACCAATCAGCATTCTACCTATGCTTGGCATCATCACCTGAGGGTGATGACTGTTGCCATTGCTGGTACAAGCATTGCTGGAACATGTTGGCATTTGTTGCAGACCCACCCAAAATCCTTCACTCTGCACTGCCAAACACGTACACAAATGGACAGAAAAACAGTACTATGGATAACGATTTAGAGACAAACTTCAGGAAGGTCTGTCACTACCAATAAGAAATTATCTAAACACAGTTTACTGTTTCAGAGCCATATTTAGAGTTAACTTTGATACTTATGAACTTAATATAATTTATAAATGAGGGAGAGAAACAGGTTTTAACAAACTGTTAAATAAACTGTGCCATGATTTAATGCTTTATAATCTGGTTGAGAATTAATGAGCTGCTCCTCTTTGGGCTGCCCCCAGCCAGGCCCCATGGGCTAAGGCCCGGCCACCAGGCAATCTCCCTCGAGAACCTTCCCCAGGCCTGGCTCCAGGGCAAAGGCACCCCAATCAAGGAATGAGTTAGGGATGAGTCTACACATAACAGACATCTTAGTAAAGAACCTATGTTAAATTGTATCTTTAGGCACTTTGTTACTAGCGGCCTGTTGCAAAAACACATAATTTGTTCCCATTTCTTTAGTTGATTCTCTGAAAAATGCCAAAGATACCACAGTTTGACAGGTAGTATTTTTGCACCAACGAGGTGATTCCCATAAAGCTATTAGCCAAAGAATGGTGTGGAGTGTGTCTTTAAAAAAATATTAGAGGAAACTGGACAAAAGAATAAGTGGCAGGCCTAAAAAACTATCTATAGCAGATGAACAGTATCTGAAAGTCATGTCCTTAAGAAATAGAAAACAAAACCAGCAAAGACCTGACACAGGATCTGAAAGATGCATCTGGACCTTCAGTTGAGCCATCTACTGTTCACCGAAACCTCATCAGAAATGGTTTCAATGTAAGGGTGGGTGTTGAGAAGCCATTCTTAAGCAACTCAAAAAGGGAGAAAAGGCTGAGGGATGCCAAATAACACAAAACTGGATCAAAAATTAGCGGCAACAGGTTTTATGAAGTTAAATTTTTGCTGCAAATCATCAGCAATATGTACAGAGGAGGTCAGGAGAGAGGTACAACAGTCAGTGTCTACAGCCATCTGTAAAACATGGCTAAGGCTCTGTCATGGGTTGGGGCTGCATTTCAGCCAGTGGTGTTGGAGATCTTGTCAAAATTGATGGAATTATGAATGCAGAAAAGTACCATCAGATTTTTATCCACCATGCAAAACCATCTGGAAAGTATGCAACAGCTTGCTTTTCAGCACAACAATGATCCCAAACACACCGCAGTAAAAGCATACCTGGATAGAAAAACACACAGTGGGACACTATCACTCATGGATTGGCCTCCCCAGAGGCTGAACCTCTACATTATTGAAGCAGTGTGGGATCATCTTGACAGAGAACAGAAGAAAAGGTAGCCAACATCCAAAGAAGAGCTTTGAATGTCCTTTAAGAATCCTGGAGAACTACTCCTGAAGACTCCTTAAAGAAATGACAAGAAAGCTTCCTAAGAGAGTTCAGGCTATGTTGAAGAATAAAGGCAGTCATACCAAATATTGACTTTCAAACTCGCTAGAATTGTATAGACTCTTTTTTTGCCTAATATACTGTATTTCCATTTATGGCTCCATTTCCCTAGCAAAGTATAAAGAAATTTGGGGTGGCTCAAGACTTTTGCACATTACTAAATTTATACAAAGAATTTTTTCTGTTTCTTTTCCTTATGTGAATGACTGTAGTAGGACAAAGTGAACAACCCAGTCTCAGCAGATCCCCTGTTGGCACCACAATCTTGAATCTTTTCTGAATACTGATCACTTTGTAAATATAATGGAGACTGGAGAGAAGGGGTGGTGGTGCTTTATGTTTTTGTCATTTTTGTTGAATTGCAAGACAGCCACATGAGGTTGGAAAGACTTCAGTTACATGTCCTGAACACTTTGTTTTCAGTATTCTGATGTTGTGTGGAATGGATGCTCAGTAGTGTTAATATTTTTGACTTACTGTGTGTAATCTGAAAACATTGTGTGGTTTTGAGCACAGATAAGACTGTTTTGATGCATCTGTGAGGTTTTGTCAGAAGAGTCAGAGGTTTTGTGAATGAAAACTGAGTGATGTGTGGTAGAGTTTTGAGACAACAGTGGAAAGTTGTGAGAAATATGTCTTAGCAATTGTGAAAAGCTGTAACAAAACTATTCTCTTGTTGCGCACTGGCCCTGCCACTGATATTTCATTTAGGCTGACATCCCCTATGCCACAGGCTGACTCTTTTTGGGGTTTTGTTTTTTCTAGTTTTCCGTTCTCTGCAGGCTTAAATAAAGTGGTTTGTAAAACTGTCATGTCAGTGTTGCCACCTTTCAGAATGAGATCAAACCAATGCAATGCAAAATCTGCTCTTTTTCACTTAAGGCTATTTCAATACAATCCAATTTTAGTTGTATGGTGCAAAATCACAAGTTTGTCTGAGAGGGTTTTATAATCTGTGCAAAATGTGACACCCGCTTTAGATTTTTAATTCAGATTAGGACAAAAAAAACTTTAATGGAAAAAAGGGAGAAACTGCAGAAAGAGCAAAAGACCTGCAGAGAGACGGACAATACATTATATGTGCAGACAGAATGGAAAGAGGTAGAATTATAATATGAGGAAATATGAATACTGCTGTCTCCTCTGTCGCTTAAAACCCTGAAAGAAAATGATTTACACAAACACAAGGGAAGCAAACTCAAAGACGGCATCCACACTGAGGAAAAGGTGAAGAGAGATCAAGGAGAGAATGTACAGCCCATAAGGCCAAATGCATACATTAACAGCACTCAAAAAAAAAAACTTGCTGCTTCTTTATACTTCCTATCAAAAACAGAAAAGGAGCTTCCCAGCTTTAAATTTGTATTGCCTTTCCTAGTACTTTAAACTAATCTCAGTATTTCTGGTCTTTTAGCTATCAGTGCACTTTATATTTTTTTGAGGGGAATGTATGTGAATGTGTTGCTCTATGTTTTTTTTTGTTTTTTTTCAATTTTCCACTTGTCTAGTTATTGTTTGGATTTTTTTTCTTTTCTTTTCTTGTCTTAGATGACCTTATAGACTAAAAAAATCCATGCCATAAAAAAACCATGAGACATCAAGAAAAACTTCACTGCAACACATCCATTCACCAAATTTGACTTTTTTAAATACCTGGACTCAGAATAGTCGCATTATTTTCACAGTTGCTGTAAAAACTTTCAAATTCAAGTAATGAAACCAAGTGTGAATGACACAAACTCTCCCAGCTCGGGCTTTATACACATCAGTCGTCTCTCCAGAGTAAAACTGTGGGAGGGGAATTATAATCAGTGGGGTACAAAATTAAAGCGGTGGATTAAAACCAAATTACTTCCTTAAACAAAATAGGTAACTATACCAGCAGCAGGTGGTCTCTTTCACATTAAAAACACACATCAAGACACTTACACACACACTTACACGATAGCCCTGCTAGTAATCAAGATGTGATTCCGTAAAACCAAAGAATACCTACCGCAAATAATTAAACAACCAGAAAAGCAGCACTCATGTGGAGCACAGAAAATTGCTTTATTCACATGTACCATATGCATTACATGTGGAGAGGTGTGTGCACTAAAGCAGCACAGTACAGTACATGGAATTTGCTATTATACACCCAGTATGGCTTTACAAAGGATAATAATTGTGTGAGTGAGAGAGTGGTTGTCCGAAGTGTTAATTTCACTGGAGCCAGAGGTCTGAATCATCAGCAGCGTTGCAGCCTTCTCAGTGACAAAGACATCCCCCCCAGGTCTACTGTGCGGTGCTCCAATGAAGCATTAACATAAGAATGCCCTTTGTCTGTAATTAAGTCAGGGAAATACAAATATTGCAGGCACATTTGCTTACTAGAAGCACATAATTGTTATCCAAAAGTTTTTTAGTAAATTGACTGATATCAGTGATTTATAGCATCTAAATGTTTGTGTGTTTTCAGCACTGCAGCTCGAAAGAGGATACAAACAAATATCTCCTATTCACACTTAAATGTGACAGATGAAAACATACGTCCAACAAGCCTTGGAGGGAATACCTCCTTTCATCCAGCCATCCAAGATGTTCTGTATTCTCTCCAGAATTTCTCTGTCATGTAGATCGCCTAAAACCCTATCAAATAATATAAATAAAATATGAGCAGTAAACTCTATCAATTTGTTATTGTCATGGATATCTAGAGAGCAGTCTGTTTCTGTTTTGTTTTTGCTTTACCTCCGGCTATAAGCACACTTGTCAGAGCTCTTGGGATCTCCTTTCATTTGTGTGCATACGTGCATTTGTGTGTGTGTGTGTGTGTGTCATGTAAGAATTATAACGTATTTTACTTTTTCCCACATTTGTGTAAGCATAGGTATGGTGGGTTACAGGTTACAGTGTGCATTATGTATGTGTGCTGAAAGGTTTTGGATATACACGAGACTCCCCCACTTTTCCTGGAGAAACGTGCAGAAAGCATAACCTTGAAATAAGATGAAATATACATTAAAATGTGCATTACTAAAGGCCACTAACAATATCCATGTAAACATAAGTGGTGAAAGTGCTGCAAAACGTCACTTGCAGTTAAACGCAACAAGTATTTTTGCTCAGTAGGTCCAGTTATTGTGGGCAATTTTGGCAATTTTCGATGTTTTCAGTATAGAAAAACATAAACAGCCCTCCTAAAGCAGCAATAGGGTTTCTGTTACCACAGTTTCTATTACCAGTGCTCCAGCACATAGCAGGAGCTCTCCTCATTTGTGAGGAAGTAGAGAAGGCTCTGCAGACATATGAAAATAAGCCCAGACTTCCCAATGAGTATTCCACTCACAGATTCCTGACCTTGAGGTGATCGTATCCCCGGCCAGTGTGCAAAGCTGAATGAATTATAATATCCACCTATAGGTCCAGACCCGGCCTCTAGCCTTGGCCAAACAGCACCAGGCCTTGCACATCTTCTCTCTGCCTGAGACCAGCAGGAGCTTACAACACCACTCTGCCTACTGAAGGATGAAGTGCCAGCCAGTAAAGACATTTTGGTTACAGAATACAAAGTGGGGATAATGGAGGAGCTGGTGGCAACTCTTTTATACATTGTTATTGCAAATATTTAGTAATATGTTTAGTCAGCTGTCAGGAAGAAGTATAGATGTTTGCATTTAGATTATTAGGTTATAGAGATGGCTGCTGTATTTTTCTCTGAGGTTAAGGCTCTCTGAGATTGTGCAGGTGAATTCTCACTGAGTGTTTAAGACATGAATGTATAGCTACTTCCAGCTGCTCCCTTTTTCACAAGGGGTTACCACAGCAGGGAAGCTCCTCATGTTTGATTTGGCAGATTTTTTTTACACCAGATGCCCTTCCTGATAAACCCCAAAAGGATTTGTGTCTCCCCCAGGGATCAAACCAGGGATCTTTCACTTGTTAGGTACAGTAAATGTATAAAGCACTACACTATGGAGCTACTAAAACATAAGTATATATAACTACCTTTTTCACTACATCAAGTTACACAGCAAGAAAATGTAATTTCACTGTTAAAAATACATCAACCTTTAGAATCTTAGAGCAACTGTGATCATTACTGTAAATTCACATTCAAATGTTTAACTACAGCGAGTATCCTATGTCAGTCCATATCAGTACAGTTTGGTATATTTAAAAACAAAATCTGCAAAGGTTTCCAGTACTTTTTGTCTAGGTTGAGAATTACAGTGCTTGCACAGTCATAACAGCTTTTTTTTCCATTCTGTTTCACTGAAATTGTTGCCAGAGGAACCTCCCAACAGAACAGACATACAAACAGTAAGAGTGACCTGAAACAGTAAAGTGTGAAGCCAAAACAGCAAAACATGGAGCTGAAAGATTTAATAAAGTCCCACAGAGCTTAGTGAGCGGGTACGATGAGTTCAACACTACAAGCGACACCTCTCAGATTTATCTAGTCCCCTGAGTCACTGTTTATATAAAACTAACAGCCAGTGATCTCTTTATGCATGCTCAATAATCCAGGTAAAAGAATCTCTGACTTCTTCAGAGACTGAAGAAGTCACCAGAGGTGATGAAATGTTTCTCCCACTAAAAAACACTACGTCCAGATGAACAGATTCAGCTTTTTGGGATAACAGCCAGTGAGCTTACCTTAGTATTATAACTGGAATAAGGGTAATGAGTGTTAACTATGGTGGCCCTGAGAGGTCAAATGCACACCAGCAAATAGAAAAACACTGCAAAAGCACACAAAACACAACGGAAGTTGAATAAAACACAACGGAAAAAGAAAAAAACAAAATCTCACAAAACACAACGGAAATGTTTCTGGGGACACAATAGCATGACGGACCAGCTGTGGAAGTGACAGAAACCAAAGCATGTGAAGGATCGCACTGAGACACGCTTAAAAGAAGCAGAAGGTTCATCGGTGTTGTGAGGGAGAAAAAGATGCAGGTAATGTGTGTTTTAATCACATGATTCATAAAATACTGTCGATACATGTTTGCTATTATCCGTTTACTGTTAGGTTGTCACTTCCACAGCTGGTCCGTCTAATGTGTCCCCAGAAACATTTCCATTGTGTTCTGTGAGTTTTTTTTTCTATTTCCGTTGTGTTTTATTCAACTTCCGTTGTGTTTTGTGTGCTTTTGCAGTGTTTTTCTATTTGCTGGTGTTTTCTTAAGTTGCAGTCCGTTTGACCTTTCAGGGCCACTGTAGTTAACTCTAGTGTATTTTCAAAAATGTCAAACTATTACAATGAATCTAAAATAGCTTTCATTCATGATGACCACTGCAGGTTCCTGTCTGCTAGTCTTTATGTTGTTCATCCATGTCCACCTCTGTTTGGGGTGTGGCTGCTATTCGCTTCAGTTTAACATTCATACCACAAACCACAATTTGTTCCCTCAAGCACAACAACTCAAATACAGTCCCCACATGCATGATGTGGACTTTGATCAATTAGAGACCGTTTGCAGATGCAGCATCTTTAAGCACGCAGTGTCCTCACTCACCTCACAGCTTCACTGCCTGTGTAGTGTCACACGCAGCTGCAAGTGTGGCTTCCTGTTTGGTTTTTTAATGGCTGATTTGCATTGTGCTTTTTATTAGAACTATCTGTTCTGTTTATTGGTCTGTAATTTTGACCTTTTTGGATGCCACTTTTACTGCGTGTATTATGTGACACTTGTCTTGCAAGTGTTCAGAAAATAAATTTGATTTCCTTGGTTATGGAACAGGAAGACCAGAAAGAAAATGATAGAAAAGTTTAATGAAAGAGAAAGGGCAATAGCTGTGATGGGTAGCCATACTTTAAATTATGCTGCAGTGAGCAATCATGACAGTTTCTGTGCTATTATGCAATCTCTCTCCCTCTTTCTCTCTTCCCTTTCTCTCCATCTGTGTCTTTCTCTCCCAACTGTCCATCTGTCTTGCCTCATCGCCTTCTTGTCTGTTCCCATGCAACCCCACCTTGTACCCAAACACACACACACACACACATTTGCTCTGCCTTATCTTTATTCCCAGACAAGGCTCCCTGTTTGGGCTGTCATTATAACCACTTTGAATAGCCTAGCTTCATGGTGAACGAGGAGAGACATGCTGTGCCCAATCACACTACTTTTTCTTCCTGTCCAATAGATGCATGTCATATTTCATTCTGAGTAAGGTAATATGTATTGAAGGATTCAACTCAAAATTCCCAGAGTGACTGAGTATAACTCAGAGAGGGTTTCTCTATGATAAATGCTCTCAGAAACTGGCTAGTGTTCAACTTTCAGGGGCCTAGAGTAAGAAGCATTCCTCCACCCAAAAGGCTCAATTATTTCTTTGCCTGCCTAAAAGACGATCAAGGCTTGTATCTTTGTAAAGCACTTCAGAAACTGTTATTAGAGGATGCCTAGCTTATATGAGGATGCATTTCATATATATGTAAGACTGTTTTCAACTGAAGACCAGAACCAGAAAGGGATATGAATATCTGTGAACATTTTATGCAGTTCCTGGACTGACGTAAAAGAAAACTACTGTTCAAATACTGTGCAAAGGCATCCTTCACATTTTAAACCACTCTACCGTGAAATACGAAGCAATCAGTGCTGCTTACCAAAGTAGAATAATTGTTGCATTTTGATTCTATAAATGAAAAATTTACCAGATCATTTGCTGCAAGTTTTAAGGAAGTTCTTCTGAAGTCTGTACATTTTAATAACTGTGTCTGCCAAGTAGTTTGATGAGTAACAGGCATTAACATTTAAAATGCCATTGTCTGCCAGATATATTTATAACCAACCTTATGTTGTTTGCAAAAGCAAAAGAAAATGTCTGAAAGACTGACAAGAACAAATATAACAAGCAAATTCAAAGAGTTTATAGAAGTTACTGTAGCTGATGTGGCTACAGTAACTTATTTTTTGTAATACAATTTCTTTGTATTTAACTAGGAAAATGGGAAATAGGTGCAGTGATTTAATGAAACATGTGCAAACATAGATTAAAATACAGTATAAAAGGCAAAAACAGAGTTTGTACAATTCTCATTTCTTGTCATTTCTTTAAGGAGTCTTCAGGAATAGTTTTCCAGGATTCTTGAAGGACATTCAAAGCTCTTCTTTGGATGTTGGCTGCCTTTTGTTCTGTTCTCTGTCTAAATGATCCCACACTGCTTCAGTAATGTTGAGGTCCAGGCTCTGGAGAGGTCAGTCCATGACTGATAGTGTTCCAATGTGTGTTTTTCTATCCAGGTATGCTTTTACTGCACTGGCAGTGTGTTTTACAGATGGCAGATTTTAGCTAATAGTTCTTGCACCTTTTGGTGCAAAAAATGCATTCTATGCCTGCCAAACTGTGTTATTATTGGCATTTTTTATAGATTAGAGAGAGAACTAAAGAATTTTTTTCTGACAGGCTTCTAGTAACAAGGAGACTAAAGATGCAAAATGGGTTCTTTGCTAAGTTTTATGTTTAGACACAATACTGGTTCATCCCTTGAATTAGGTGCCCTTCTTATGCTTAAATGAGTCATAGGTCAGTCTTAAGTGGCTTAACCACAAAAAAAACAAAAGACATTCTTCTGAAAAGATTCTTCTGGTCAGGTACAAGGACTGGACACACAAAACCACTTTAACAAAATACAACAAAGTCTGGCTGCTTGGAAACTAATTATAAAGAAATGAGAGGTGGCTCAAGATTTTTGCACAGTACTGTACATACTGAACCAATAAACCTTTCTCACTGCAGATTTTTGAGTTGTCATAGTAAGTAAAGCACAGGTGTGACAAATTTCTTTAACAATGTCTGTGACAGTGAGCCAGCATGCATATTTATATCTGGATCCTGGAACTAGATTCTCAGTGTAACGCAACCATTTTTCATTCATTCATTATTCATAAAACAAATGCTGAGGGGGGAAAAAGTCTTAACTAAAAGCTATTTTTAGTCATGCAATGTATGTATGCAAAGTCAGGTATCAAATTTACCTGCATGTTTACATTTTCTACAGTAACTCCAAACTAGTAAAGTAATATTTAGTTCCCACCAGTCAGGGGCCTTTTGTTTATGGATTTAAACTATATATGAATAATAAATCCAAAACTAAACAAATTAATGAATGTGGAAAAAAAATTACCTTAGTAGCTTGTTACAAGGAGAATAAGTATGAGAGGCTGAGGTAAAAACTGCAGGGAATTTACTGGTGTTGCACAGTATTTCCACTGTAAATTATTACTTGTAATAATAGCCAGGTGGTCAATACTATTGTTATTGTGTGTTTGAATCCAAATTACTGTTGCTGCTCATTCAGTTGTGTACACTCCTATAAAGTAGTTTACTCTGTGGTGGCAGCACCTCATCTAATTGCAAGTTTTAATGCTAATTAAGTTCAAATGTAGTTCACTACTGACAGTGTATATTTTAAGAACAGTGGTGAGAATACGCCTGCACTCAGCATGATGCAACACCATGGCTGAGCCTGTATATGCATTAAGTGTGCTTTTACAGAAAACAAACTGCTTTTGCCCTTTTTTTGTTTGTATATAGTCCTCTCTGACTTCAGCCTCAGTTCCTTAATAATTTTAAATTATTTCCTGAAATTTGATTTAGACACAGTAATTTGGCTATAGTAATCAGTGTCTACAAGCCTCCTTCTGACCCTTATTAAGTCTAAAAAGAGTAGTGCAAGATAATTACACCATTAGTTGATCAGGAGGCGATTATTCTTGATGATCTCAATTTAGACAGGCTTACCTCGCCAAAACATTTTTTCATTTCTCATCTCATTCATTTAAATGTGAAGGACCATCCAAGTGAAGATTAAATGATTCAATATTATCAGAAAGACCAGAGAAATATTTTGCCTCTGGTATTTTTGACCTAAGTGTTGGTGACCATTGCCCAATGGTTTGCATTAGAAATGTGAAGCAGAGCAAAACTAATTGGGTCAGGAAAAACTTTTTACTTGACCTTTATACAACTGCAATTGCTGACATGTTCACTGAACTAGCCTTAAGTTATTATACTAATGTTTAAAACTGTGGTTTAGATATGCATTCACAAAAACACAAGAACAAAATGTAGCGTTACTCCAAGGTTCACTGCTGAGCTTTCTGCTTTATTTTACTCCAGAAACAAAGCAATGGCTCTGGCTAGACACACCAAAGACCCTTGTCACTGACTTGCCTTATGATAGTTAAGGAATAAGTGCACTGCTGCTGTCAGAAAAGGCAAATGACTATTATCTGCACTCTTTTACTAATTCCTTTTATAACCCAAGGCAATTTTGAAAAATTGTGAAATGCTCTAACAATTCAGGCACTTCTCTACCTCCCAATTTTGTTAACAGGGTTTGATAACAACAGATTACATTCAGTGATTTCAGTTATGAGAATCTGATTTCCCTTTCCCTTTCGTCTTGAGGCGACTGTTGTTGTGTTTTGGCCCTATATAAATAAAACTGAATTGAATCGAATTGAATTGAATAGTCACTAATTCACCAGTGAGTTTGAGAAAATTTCCCCTCTTGATTTGTTTAAAGAAAAAAAGATTTGTTTTGCAAAATGTTGCATTTGTTGTTCTTACACTCATACCAGAAAGAAACAGATAATAGATAATCACTTGTATAAATTCATTATTACCATCTTATTCAGACTTAGCTGTTACACACAAATTCATTAAGTTCACAGTTTCCACTGCCAATTATTTGAGAATCTATAAAATTACTCCTAAGACTGTGAACAGTTTATTTTTACCTGAAAAAAAAAAAATTTACTGTGTGTTAACAGTGTCCCTAGGTATTTGACAATGATAATAACTGGTGGTATACAGTACATCAACAAAATCTTCACACCCACAGTCACTAAACCACATGGTCTCTAGCCTTGCCAGCTGATGAATTAACATGAAAGCCTGGTTACTTCCTGACAACATCAATCCAGGTCCTCCCCTGACAGCACAGTTTTACAGAACAGATACCCTGAGGACGGATGTTCATATAGCAGACGAACCCACAGAAGGCACTAACAGCTAGACATTCATAATAAACTATGGGAGGCTAAATCCGAGTGATTTGTTCCTTGTTAATATGCTCAAACAGGAGGAAGGAAAAAGATACTTAGGCAGAGAAGACAATGTAAGAAGGCATGGCATAGATAAAGACAGGTTTCATCAGGTTCATGATCACTTTTCAGATAAAGATTAAAAATTATATCTAAGCATTTGTTCTTTGGTCTCTGTAGGTCAATACATTTAATGTGATATAAAATATAGGTAAATATAAAAGTACATTAAAGTGGCACATGGTCAAAATGAGCAGGTTCAAACGTATCTGGACAGATCTAGAAAACAAAAGATGTGTAGGTATCCAAATACTTTTACAATCTGACGTGCATAGAGAACAAAAAAAATGTATCTTACCCAAGTTCAGAGATTAAACTCAAGATGGAAAAAATTTGTTCATCTAACTTACATCCAGCTAAGACCTTCTTTGTGATTACATTTAATGTTTAATGTATAAACACATATAAACACCTCACACTTTAAATTAGACCAGTCTTCTGACTGACAGACCAAAGATGCCACATGAACATTTTAACCTTTTGACTTAAAAATACTTTGTGCACAAGCAACAAATAGTAGGTATGTATTGAGCAACCCTTTTTTTAGTGTTAGATAAGTGGAAAATGCTTTTTACCTGGCCAGATCACCATGGTAAGTTATGGTGAGCACATTACCTGGTGTGGAGCAGATTATGTTCAGAATATTGGAGAGAAATGGAACAGAACATTGTTCGCTCAGCATCGAGTTGGAAAAGATTTAAGTAAAAGACATTTGTTAATAACGACTATAATTCTGGTCTCAGTGCTGAGTTTGTGACATCAAACAGCAAATAAAGCAGTTAACAATTGTTTTGGGGTTTTTTTAAAAACAAAAGGCAAATGCTTCAAGGGTGACTGAGAATTTATTTTCCAATTTTCTGCAGAGAAAACTGCAGAAAACTGGATAAATTGGAAAAAGGGACAGACATGGTCAGCAACAGTATTCAGTAAGGCTGTAGCATTTAAATGATGTTCAGTTGGTACTAAGGAGCCTAAAGTGTGCCGTGAAAATATCCCACAGCAGCACAACACCAGCAGCAGCCTGAACTGTTGATACAGGACAGGATGGATCCATGCTTTGATGCTGTTTACACTAAATTCTGACCCTACCATCTGAATGTTGCAACAGAAATCAGAATCAATGTTTTTTCCAATCTTCTATTATTCAATTTTGGTGAGCCTGTGTAAATTGCAGCCTCACTTTCCTGTTTTAAGCTAACTAGAGTGGCAGATGGTGTGGTCTTCTGCTGCTGTAGCCTATCTGCTTCAAGACGTGTGTTCTGCATACCTTGGTTGTAACGAGTGGTTATTTGAGTTACTGTTGCATTGCTATCAGCTCAAAGCAGTCTGGCCACACATTTAATGTGATGCAAAATATAGATTAAAAAAAAGTATAAAAGTATGTGATCAAGTAAGTCACATCAACGACATATTTTCTCACAGAGAACTGTTGCTCACTGGATATTTTCTCTTTTTCTGACCATTCTCTGTAAACCCTAGAGATGGCTGTGCACGAAAATCCCAGTAGATCAGCACTTTCTGAATTACTCAGATCAACCCGTCTGGCACCAACAACCATGTTACGTTCAAAGTCTCTTAAATCACCTTTCTTCCTCATTCTGATGCTCAGCAGAATTGAATTGTAGCAGGTCATCTTGATCACATCTACATGCCTAAATGCAGTTGCTACCATGTGATTGGCTGATTAGATATTTGCATTAATGAAGCAGTTGAACAGGTGTACCTAATAAAGTGGCTAATAAGTGATCATATCATATAAGATATACAGCACTTATTGAAGTTAAGCTCATTAATAAATAATAAAAATGCTACAATTGCAACCTTATCTGAGTTTGTTTATTAATGAATCAGTTTGATTACCATTTTATTACCATAAATGGAGCAAATTATTTAAATTGAATTCAGTTGTTACTGAATATTTGCTTCATGTTTGTATTTATTTTGATGTGTTTGCTCAATTATTTTTAATTGCTAGAGGATTTCTCCAATACACTGTCTTTTTTGGCACCACAGCTTTATATTTTGGGAGCAAGAGAGAGAGACTAACAGACAGGTACAAAAGGACAAACAGTGCAGGTTCTCTGTGTAGACAGGTCCACTGGTTTCAGCAAGTATCAGAAGCGGGGCAGTGGGGGGTAATGATTGGCAGGTTGCATTTCATCTGAGATTGTCTGGCTGTGTTGTTTTCTGTGTATTAGGTGAACTAAAACAAGACTGTAAAGACCAAGCACATTTTGACAACAAGCCCAGCAAAACAAACCCAGTGACTGCCAATATTTCTGAGCAGAATTCACTTACAAAAAAAAGCTTAAATGTCTCTTAACAAAAGTGGCAGTGTTGCTGTGAACACAGCAGGTATAATTAACACACAGACTTATTTTCCATGTATGTTTGTGCCAATAATAAGAGGTGGCAACAGTCTTCACATTCTTCGCCTAAGTAGAAGTGCAGATACTTGTGTTAAAAAAAAGTTGAATTACTCATTTGACTTCTTTACTCAAGTAAAAGTAAAAAGTACAGGCTCTGAAATGTACTCAAAGTATAAAAGTAAAAAGCTCTTCTGGATGCTATTTTTGTGCAAAGCTAATTCAACCTCCACCTGTCATATTAATATAACAATAAAATAATATTAATACAAGGGACTACAAGCTTTATTTCAACTTCAATTCTAAAGAATTTACTCACCTTCAACATCTGTTATGTAGAACACAAACAGAGAAAAACAAAGGAAATTTAAAAAAGAAAAACAGCTCTATTTGCTGCTGCCTGTACTGTAGGTGGGTGACTTTGCCTCCACACCTAAACAGGAAAATGAAGATAGTCAGAGGTTAAAGTGTGATTTTGCAGGTATGTTGTAGCGTTAGGAAAATAATCACTCAGAAATAATTCACAATAATTTGTATTGTGAGCTCCAGTAGATTTTATGTACATGCTGTAATCAGCTGAGACATGCTGCTGCTCTTTGTGGATTTACACAGCTGAATTCAGCAAGATATAAGCAGCTGATTTCCAACTCCTAGACAGTATAAAGCTAGTGTAAAGGTGGGATTCAGTAAGTGAATCTAATCGGAATCATTAGCTTCAATTTAATTTCATGTAACCTAATACTGACCATGAACACCACAGCTTCTCTGCACCAAGTCCATCATAGGGCATTACTGTAAACTTCAAAAAAGTTAGCACAGTTACCTTTAAATTTCCAGTTTATTAAATGTCACTGAGCAGACCTTACCTTTAAATATAACCTCTCTTCTTCCTCTCCTGTCCTGTCTTTCTTATCTTTCTCCATCTCTGAGTGAAGTTATCTCTCATTCTTTTCTCTCCCTGGAAAATACAGCAGCTGGACCTTTAACTCACAGACTCACTGTGTGACAAACTGCACAGAAACAGTTTGTGTCTTTGATGATATAGATAGATATCATATCAACGATAGAAACGTTGCATTTGAAATCATCTGCCACTTACAAAACCTCACTCCCTTTATGCTCGCTCCTCCTCTGTAGCGCTAGCCAGATGCTGAAGTTCTGTGACTGCAGCTTATGGATAGAGACTGTGCCGTGAAGTAAAAGACTGAGACTGTCTTTGTTATTGTTCTCTCCATATACACTACCAGTCAAACGTTTGGACACACCTTCCCATTCAATGTTTTTTCTTTATTTTCATGACTGTTTACATTGTAGATTCTCACTGAAGGCATCAAAACTATGAATGAACAAATATGGAATTATGTAGTAAACAAAAAAGTGTGAAATAACCCAAAACATGTTTTATATCTTAGATTCTTCAAAATAGTCACCCTTTGCTTTGATCACTGCTTTGCACACTCT
>VUQS01004061.1:2909-13152 GCA_015108495.1 Heterochromis multidens
CTGTGTCTGTGTGTGTGTGTGTGTGTCTGTGTGTGTGTGTGTGTGTCTGTGTGTGTGTGTGTGTGTGTGTGTGTGTGTGTGTGTGTGTGTGTGTGTGTGTGTGTGTGTGTGTGTGTCTGTGTGTCTGTGTGTCTGTGTGTCTGTGTGTCTGTGTGTCTGTGTGTCTGTGTGTCTGTGTTTGTGGTTTTAAAGGAAACCACCAAGAGTTTGCCATGCAGTTGTCTGATAATTATAACATCTACTTTTTCCATGTTTGGTACTTGCAGCTTTTTGACTACACTATTTAAATGCATTGCTTTGTATTTCCTCACAGTTTAAATTTCATGAGAATTGTCCTATATTTTTCACTGCACATTTGAAATAACTCTATTTTTTAGTATTGCAAGAGTCCAGCAGTCATCAAACAGAAGCTTGACTGTGAGTAAAAGAGAGGACCCTTTTCCTTGGAAAGTTCCAGCAGTTTGTTTTTTGAGTCTAAAAGGCTTTGACTGTTGTGAGACAGTCTTGTTTTCTTCTTGCCCAAGGGCCACCGCAGGAGGTGAAGTCATAAACATGGCTGGGAAAGTGGAACTGGGCTAAGTGAGGAAGTCTGTGTGAATCTCACTGCAAAAACACATGACTTCACTACACCTGTCAGCACTAGCACTGGCTAAAAAGCCTAATGTGGGGCTTGCCCTTTACCAACATTTCTTTTGCAGAGTTTAATTGTTTGCTCGTGAGTCACAGGAGTAGAAAATAATTTAATAAATCCCTCTTGCTCTTCAGTCTTATAGGAAATTTCAATAATTCAGTACTGGGCTGGTGACACCTTGAAGTAATTTACATGAAGACAGAAATGAATCCTCAGCTACTGACAGGCTGAGTTGATTCTTGACTCAACAGCCACAGCAGAACTACACCAAAGGATCACAGGGATCATAATATAATAAACCTTGCATAGATTTCTCACTTGGTAGTTACAAGGTTTCAGTAGACAGGAATCTAGAAAATGCAAAAATAATTAAATAAATAAATAATTTTAAATATACAGTCCTCCTGCACCGTGTGTTCTAAGCCACATCAGATGAACACTGGCTTCTTTCGTGTTGAAAATAAGTCGGTGCTGACTTTTTGGTAGAATTGAGATGCCACTGCACCTTACTTCCCCAGTCATGGCCTAGATTCTTTTAAAAGTGCAGTTTAATTCCCTCTCAGACCACTTGAGTTAAACTATATTGGGGTTTATTATGCATTTTGTGTCCAGTGATGGCAAAAATATGTTGCCTACCCCAGGTTTAATGGAATTTCGCATTAACCCTGATGGTTTGATTAGAATTGAAAATGAATTTTACCTTAATTTATGGCAAAGTGCAAAATTATATCTGACCTTTCATATCTAGTGGAATAGGAAGCATTTTTTAAGGAAATGTGTTTTTTTTCAGTTGAACACAGACTGACACAGTGGCAGTAATTGGAAAATCGTGGCCTTGGTGCTGAGCTTCTAATAATGAGACATGTCTCTTGTGTTGAGGATATTAATAATGTAAAAAAATTCAGAAGCCAGTGTTGGACACTCCTGGATAATTAATGTTCACTCTCCAACTTGACACCAGTTGATTCTGTAGGTGAAGGAGTATGTTAAATTTTTAATCATCACCATGCAACTCTGTGCCTAAGCTCCACTGAAAGAGACTAAATGAGTTGCAGTAGCTGCCTGGTTAAAGGTTAGTATTGATTTGGGTTACAGTATGATGAAGTATGATCTAAATCTTGTGTTTTGCACAAGCTGAGGGCTTCCAGTTTTAAAAGTCTTGAAAAAGGCTTGGGAATTATAGTACTGTAGCCAAAGGTATAAAACTTAGACCATGTGTATACATCAGTTTGTATTTTCATAGATACATTTGCCAGCCATTTATTCAGTTAATCACATTAATTATTTGCTCTTGAAAGAATTTTTACATCGTTTTAACATAACTTATACCAGCAACGAATCATTTCAGCTAAGTAGCTGAAACCTGGGAATATTTGTTAGTGGCAAATGTATTTTGTTTTTTTTGTTTGTTTTTAATTAATGACAGTTAATGGTTTATCAAAATAGTTGCTGACAGCCAACCCTAACTCAATTAATCAACGTGCTGTTTCAACTCTAGTTAAGATCAAATAACTGATTCGTCAGCCTCATTTTAGGCATGTGCAGAGAACAGTTTTAATTGCTAATCAGTCTACGAATTCAAAAAGACTGCAGTGTTCAGCTTGTTGACATGTGGCTGATCGTCTAAAAGGCAACTGAACTCTATGATGTTTCTGAAGAGGCCACAGGCTACACTTACATGTACTGTGCAGTTTGGCCACTAGCCAAACTCTGGTAGAGCTGTTTACATGTACCCTTGATACCTTGCAGTTGAGTGTCTTTGTTACGATGAATAAACCAGTTAACAGAATATTCCTATTCACCTGAGCTGTTCAGCCCACAAATGGTTGATCTGCATTTGAATATCTATTGATGTAGCCACTAAATATTGCTGAATATTTTACAAATCAACCATGCAAATCAGAGAACAGAAGGAGCTTAAGGCTTTTTAATACTATTAACATCTGTTGTTACATTGGATGCATTAATAAATATGCATAAATGAAAGCCAAAACCAATGTAAGGGAAAAGATGTAAAGTACAAACTGATTGGTATGTGAACTGTGAGAGTTCTGTGAGTAAAAGCCTCCACTGATACATTTTTAAATTGTGACTGCCATCAGTAAAGGAACACTCAAGACATATGCACTTATTGGCATTGTTCTTTTTCACTTTCAAACACAAATGCTGTTTGTACTCACTGTTTCATTCATTCCAATCAACACTTCTTTACTGCTCTTTCATCATTTTAAGTTGCTCTTAATGAAACTCAACACTTCCTGCAGATGTTTAACAGTAAATGTGATGTGAAAATATTTTTTCTCCTGAACTGCTGGAGGCTTTTAATGTCAAACAGATGAATTCACTACTTTGAATTAACAACAAACGACAGATGGTGGTAAATCAGAAAACATGGAAGATCCCTGCTAAACTATTGGAATCATTTTTATAAATATTAAAATCATCTAAGTCTTTGATGGCAGCCACAGCTAAACGCACCATCCATTGTTGATTGGTTCACTTAAAAAATTATGAAGATCTTTGCTGGCTGCATTAGCTGTCTTGAGTCAGGAATGTTTGGTAGTATAGATTAGAGCTCTTTTTACACATTTTCTCCAACTTAATGAAGAGAAAACAGAATGCCTTGTTTGTTCCCCCGACAGATTTGTACCTAATGTAATGGAAACTCTAGGTCCCTTTGCTACATTTGCTAAATCTTCTATCAGGAACCTTGGAGTAACTTTTGAATCACGTTTCGCTCTGGTTGCACACGTTACGTCTCTGGTTTACTCTTGCTTTTATTAATTAAGAAATACTGCCAAGTTCAGTTCCATTGTGTCACGCTCTGAATTGGAAATTTTTATTTGTGCCTTTCTTTCATCATGTCTGGATTATTGTAATTCATTGTTCACTTGTCTTAACAAAACCTCCTTAGAACATCTGCAGGTTCTTCAGAACGCTGCTGCGAGGCTTCTGACGAAGTCTAAGTACTCGCATGTCATGCTGTTACTAATTCAGTTGTGCTGGCTCCCCATTAACTTCAGAGTCCACTTTAAGATTCTGGTTTTGACTTTCGTGGCTCTGCATGGACAAGCACCAGCGTACAACAGTGAACTACATCCCTAGCAGGTCCCTGAGATCATGTGATCAAGACCTGCTGACTGTGTATCATAGAAGGCTGAGAACTAAAGGAGACAAAGCTTTTGCCACAATTGCCCCCAGGCTCTGGAAATCTCTCCCTCTTAGCCTCAGATCTGTGGACTCGGTGGTCTCATTTAAACAGCAGCTAAAAACTCATATTTTTAAACTTGTTTTTAGGTAACTTTTAGTTTTGATTTTCTAGCATTTTTGTTGTGAAGCACTTTGTGATTGTTTATCTTAAAAGGTGCTATATAAATAAAATTTGACTTTGTTTACTTTACTTACATAAACTCTAGAAAATATCAGTAGAATCAGGTCAGGATATTGTATGATATTGCCCTTTGTGACATGGAGCACTCAACAGGAGATGGTCCATGTCAGCTATGTTCTCACTGCTGAAAAATTCTCAGTTTAGTTTAGGTAAGGGTGCTTCCTAAATGGAGTATGCAGGAGGTAGGACACATAACAGCGAACTTGCTCGCTGTGAATTGATGGGACTTATGTTTGTACTGTGGAGGTGGTAGGTAAAGACCATTAAATCTCCAATCCGACATGGCGGATATTTGCATATAGGTAATATTTGCATAGGTAATATCTAGAAAAGGTCAGAGCTGCAGTGCATTTGTGGAAAAACTGTTGGTTTTTATTCAAAATTTTAAAACTGCACCAAAATTGTCAAAATTTTGATGCAGTTACGGAAAGAGTGAATGTAGAGATTTGTCCTGACTATAAGTTAATTTAACTAATTGTTTCATGTAGTTTATCCCGTGACCCAGTAGAACAATTGTCTTAAAGTGGACATGAAACACCATAACAATATTATGTATTAAGTCTAATTTACACCATGGAGCCCTATTCTAAAACATTGTCACAGATTTAACACTGTCCATGAAGCTGATTTCACAGTGTGTTTAGTCTGTTTAAATCTAACTCAGGTTTGTCCCCCCCCCCTTCCCTTTCGGTTCGTTTGTGCAGATGTGAACACAGTAATTGCACTCAGGTGCAGTTCCAAATGAACTCCAGAGCGGTTTGTTTATGGTGTGAGCGTGATCCGACCTCAATCCGAACCAACTATCAGGTGTACGTTACAAGTTTGAGCTAAAAACCTTCCCATAGCCACGTATGCTTTGCATTCTGGGATGCGGCAAGGTACTATAGATGTCTGTACGGGCTAGCAACTAGCCGTGAGATGAACGTAAATTCTCCATGTTCTCCAATAGTCCAGAACACAGCACCTTCTTCCTGTATTTACTTTTGTTGCTTCCGCCCCACACACATCTGGCCAATAAGCGGACTGAGCATTCTCGTGTGGTTTATAGTGACGCATTTTGGTTCGCTTGGAGTTCACTTGGATTTTTCTCTGTGTGAAAAGAAACCAAACCACGGGGAAAAGCTACAAATTTACAAACTCAGCGACTGATTTGGACCAAAGTAAACGAACTATAGGTGTGAAAACACCGTAAGTTTCTTACCGAAGCCTGATCGGGAATCCTAACATCCATCAGCATCTCGGCAGGAAAAAAAAAGAAAAGAAAAGGAAAACAAATGCCACCTTACAGTCTCTTTCACTTACATTTGGGCTTTGTTTTTCCTCACTTCCAGTAAGAAGTAATCCATTCAGTGAGATAATAAGAATAACTTTATTGATCCCAAAGGGAAATTCGTGTGTCTGTCTCATCTGCTAGTTGTATGAGAATGAAAAACAAGGAAATAAGGTTTCCAAAAACTATATAATCTCTTCCTAGGAGGCTCTTGCTTTTTTTTCTTTAGTCCAACAGCATTGAATTCAGCTTGTTGGCCCAGCAAACCACCGGTGCACTGGACTCAAACAGCCTCTCCATCACACAGTCCTCATTTATAAAGTGCTTTACAAACCCCAGCATTACGGCTAACAGGTGGAGTCTCCCGTTTCAGTGCAGCTTGCCGACAATGAAGAACCCCTTACTGCTTAAGAGAGAGTGAAAGTGACAGTCTTTCCTTGGTTTTTAACATTAAACTCATTGCTGCGGCCAGGGGCAGTACAAAAGTGACCCCCTTAGACTCCTTTTAATTTAAATGTAGTTTTTTTTCCACTGAATTATTGGTTCTGTCACTAGTTAGGTTACATAAACTAATGTAATTCTATTAGCAGCAACCAACCAACTAACCCAGTGATGTCATATTCTGTACTTGAACAAGATGGTGCTTGATGATCTAAAAACTGTAACTTTAAACTTTTATTTTTTAAATCTAGCTTCACAGACGGTGTTAAATCTGTGACAGTTTTTTTAGGATAGGGCTCTGTGGTGTAAATTAGGCTTAATACATGTGGTGTTTCTTGTCTACTTTAAAATTCACTATTAAATTAAGCATGTCCTGATGACTTATGAACTAATAAATTGAAAAATGGCAAGAGCAGTAGTCTGCTAAGCTGATTATTCAAAGAAGAAAAAAGCAGTGTGTAAAAGTATTTAGGGCTTTACACCTCTGATGACAACCTTGCCAACAAAGATAAGACTGTTTGCCAACTTTGGAAAAAAAAAAAAAAAAAAAGGAAAATTAAAAAAAAAAAAAAAAAAAAAAAAAAAAAAAAGGAATGATATGAAATGCACAGTTTCAATCTGTATTGGTGAGTCTGGCCAGATAAATGACTGTTTTTACTTCTTCTGCCAGCTTTGTTTAAAAAGTGGCAGTCCTTTACCATCATATTAGAAACCTTTACTGGCCTTCACAGCAGTTACAACTAGTAGTGGTGCGTTCAGACTAGCGGTCAAAACCTGACTTGCTACTTTACTTTTCAATGAAACCTGGCAGGAAGAAGCTACAAATCGATGCCCAAACTGAGCTGGCCTTTACTTTTTTCCAATAAACATAAACCAATTACATGCTTCCATGTTTGCAGACACACACAAATTTAAGTCAACTCCATATAGTTGGCTGTTTTATAACTTTGTTGCTCACAGTGTGAACACAGCTTAATGGTTTCTCCAAAGTAATTTTTATCAATATACAGCTGTTCAGTTTGTTAAGTAAGAGTTCACAAACGCAGATTGTGCATCAGCTACTCTGTGCAGCAGTGTCATGTTAAAGCTGATGAGTGGATCTGGATATGTCTAAAGAGCAGAGCCAACTGTGACTTCACCTCGTCTGTATTCCCATGTGTGACAGCTTACCTGCCCTGCTGATCGGGATATTTCTGTTTGCAGTAAGCCTCGAGAGATGCATACACCCTCTCTCTTAGGAGCTCCACCTCACTGGGGTTGGACAAACCCTTAGCATCTTCAGGTAAAGACAGAATATTCTCATTATCTCAACATCGCTGAGTTATCTCAACATTCCTTCAGTTCTCCAGACATTTAATTTTGGTTTCCCTAATGACATGTTCACATGATTTTCAACATTCCACTTGTCCATGTACCTGGATTGAAGAGAATGATTGCTCGAAGGCAGCCCAGCTCTGTCTTGTCCATTTGCATGTCTCTCATTTTGCTAACAAGCTCTGTCAAAACCCTGAAGAGAGGAGAGGAGAAGAGATATGCAAAGAGAAATCCCAATTGGAGACAGCAGGAAAAAGCCAGAAGAGAAAAAAAAAAAAAGGCAAAGGAATGTGCCAGGTAGGAAGAAAAAGAGGGAGGAATCAATAAAAATAAGAGAAAGTACATGAGAAAAAGACAATATTAAGATAAATAGAAAGACCAGACTCCAGACTCTCACACTGCTATTTGTGGTTACTTCTTAATGCAATGACTATGTTCCAGGTTAGGCCATGGCTGAAAACTGCTGGTTCTGCAGCTGTACCTGTGGCTGAATCCTATCATTTAGTGTTTGATTATGTTGTTATTTTTCACATTAGTTGGGCTGGCAAATGTGAAAAAAAGAGTAATAAAAATGGCTGGCAAATGTCAAAACAAATATTAGTACTTTCTTGTACTAATTTTAATTTGGTCTTTCCCTCAATCAATGTTAAGATGATAAGACAGTCTTGGTTCAGAAACTAAATATATTTTTGATATTCCATCTCATGTACACAGCTGTGGCTGTGAGGACAGCAGTCCAACCCATCTGCTGTTCAAACCTCCTGTGTAAAAGGCACAAACCAGTGAGAAGAACTTTGGTATAAAAGCAGGGTGGGCTTAAACGGAGAGGAGCTAAAATGGCTCGTTTCAGGCAGTGGATGAACTGAGGAACTGCACAGAGACCCAGTATAAGGATTGTTTAAATAAGGATTGTTTTCAACTCTGAATTATGAAAAGCCACTTGAGTAAAGTCCAGGAATAAAAACTAAAGCCTAATACGTCCCTTGTCATTCCTAACAGTAATCCTTTCAACATAATTTAAGGTTTCAAAAAGCAGGCTCATTTTAGGACTGCCCACAGGTTTTGATGAAATGCTCCCTTTTAAAATCATTGCTGCATCCACACCAATTTCTTAAAATAAAAAATAGAATGGGAGGGTCATGACTGGCTGAATAAACACATGCAACCAACAAAAACATAACCTAAACATGAAAATGTCACAACAACATTTCCATACATTTTATTCAGTGCATTTATCAAACTTTATTAGATGTGTTGTGCAGTCTAAGCTATTGTGTCCCTTCCAGGCATATGACTTGGGTAGAAAGAGGAAAATAATACAAGCCAGAGAGTAGGAGGAAGAAGTGAGGACCATTAGGGACCGCTTATTTGCTTCTCCATCAACCTCGATCAGAAACGAACATCTGTTTTTAATGATGGGGATTTTTAACAGACACCGCCATAACCCACAATACAGTGCATTGTCAAATCAGTCGTTTTATACACACCAACACTGTGAATAAATGTTTTTTTTTTTTTTTTTTACATATTTACTTGAGAAAGTGGAGGAAATGAGGAGTGATTTTTGGTGCACACCCAGAGTACATGTCATTATTTTTATACTATGGGTATTTCCCATCACGGAGGGAATATTACTGACGAGCGCCAACAACACATCTACAATAAATTAGGGGATCTAAAAGTTAACTGAGTACTTGAGTGATACAGTATTTCATCATATAACCCCACAAGGCTATTAATGCCCTGGGAAAGCTAGTTTCACAAAGGCAGTCCACACATTTTGTTTCACTCTACAGTCTTCTAAGCTCAACAAACTTAAGCACACTAAGAAAAGTCAGTGCTAAAGTGCAAAGAACTCGGCGACAGGATGCATTCAAAGCTGCAAACAAAAAATGGTGTCAAACAGAACGCCTATAATTTACAGTTTTTAATAGATGTTGTTCGGACTTAAATCTTGTTGCAAGAAGCTGGATTGCAGCTGTAAAGCTGCAGAAAAGTCTAAAAGCATCAACCTTTTAGCGTCGGTTTTTTGTTTGTTTTAAGGATGACTCAAAGAGGAGGGGTTCAAGAAAAGTGTTTGTGTAGTGGCGTAATTACCTGTCAAATATGGCCCCAACCTCAGCATTGTGCGCCCTGTGTATTCAATCACAATGTGTTATTACAATGCCATTACACAGTTACAGCACAGTATTTTCTATTCTGAGCCCTTCAGCTGTACATGTGATCTGACATGGTTAAAATCTGTGGTATTACAATAAATCTGATGTCTGGTTTAATGTTTGATTTTACACTGGCACCCAGAAATTTTGATTGTGCATATACTGTTACATGTTTCTGAATGTGAACCTCTGTTAAACATTTGATCAGTTTTATGACATTATAATGTGCAAGCTCACATAAGGTTTAACTATATGCACACGTATTAAAATAAGCACAGGCTGTCGTGATAAATTTTATGAGCCAAATGCAGGACAGCAGAAAAACTTTTGTACACACAAAACAGTTTATAACAAGGCCCCTCAACTTTTAAAAGATTTTCCTAGCTAAATGTTAACAGATCTTGAAAAGTAACTTGAGTAAATGTCACTGAACTGTGGCTATTGGATGAAGAACAGAGGCTTGACATGCAAAGTACAACATTTAGGACAAGAAATTAACCACACACAAAAATGCAGGAAAAAAACCCACCAGAAAACACAACATGAAAAACACATTTCAGAAAGCACAAACACACAACAACAAAATAAAGTAGAGGTGCTGCCGACCTTTGTCATTGTTAATATTGATTTATTTTCACATAAATGTGGAGAGTATGTAGACAAAAGGTCAGGGTGTGCTTGTTTTGTGTGTGCGCCCATTATGCTTTATCTTTCTGGCACTTAAACAACAACAGACCTCTCTCTGTGGCCTTCATCCACACTTTTACTTTTCCACTTTAAGACTGTGTTTTAACCAAAACAATCTGGGTCAGACATTATTTCCGTCCATACTAACACTCCTGAAAAGAAACGTTACATGACTGTTTAAGAATACTGGTCATTCTTTTTGAGCATGTAGTCAGTAGCATCATAATAAAACAGAGAATTTAACTGCTCAACAGCTTTTTGCATAGACAGTACGGTCAGCAATGACCATAATTTAGTATCCAATTGAATTAAACACTGCTAAGCAAGGATTGCGTCTTTTTTGTTCTAAA
>VUQS01004064.1:5988-19794 GCA_015108495.1 Heterochromis multidens
TGAAGAGAAGAAGAGGCACGCACGGCACATTCCAGTCCCACAAAGAGCTGCTCTGGTTGCCTGGATTGCACTGCAAAACGGTCCTGGGCCCTTTGGAACTTCGGCATTTACATTAACATTAAGCTTTAAGTGAAACTGTGCAGCGCAGACTGAATGTGAATACACACGAAGAGCACAACAAAACACACCTCATCTGTAAGTGTTGAAGCAGATGACTTGAGGCTATTTTGTTTTGGGGAATTCTCAGTAGAGAGTTTATAAAACAATATTTGTTCCCGCTCGAGGTGGTATAACACAAGTACAGGCGTGCAGATGTACTTGGACAAAGACGTCAGTATTGATGAGTGAGGAGAGAGGAGTGGAGTAATGCACTCCGCTGTGTGACATATATAGATTCAAAACGCTGTGTGGCGATAATAATCAGCCTGCTCAGTGGCATGTGAATTGTGGTGATGTCACACTCTGGACTCACCTGTGAAATCATGACATCTCTGCAGCCTGGAGCTCCAGCCATGAATTAATGCACACGCAATCACATGCTCCAAAACGCTGTTCCCTGTCTAGAAAGAATGCTGGATGAAGAAACCGCCCTGCATCTCACTAACGTGTGCGTGAGTGACTAACCATGCTGGGACAGGCCGACTCAGCACCACCACTACAGCCATGACTGAGTGTTTTCTCACTGTGCCAGCCAACAGACTACTGCTGCTCACACTGCAGCCAGTGACGGTGATACTACTGACCAGACTAAGACATTATGCCTTCATTTTGTTGTTTTTGCCTCACCTCTTATTAAAAAAAAAATTGCACCAGCTAATTCTCACAATTTCCCCAAGATCCAAATAAAAAAGCTGCCAAAGTGGCTGGTAGTGGAGACAAACTTACAAACCACAGCCAGCTTTTAGCAGCATTTGGCTGGTGGCGAGTGTTAATTTCCTACCCTGGTAAAAACCAGCTCTGTAATCGGTAAACACGTCGTGCCTGGCCTGCAACAAAGAAATGCATTTAGCAAATTCATTCTCTTTGATCCCACATTCCTATTTTGGTTTGATAGAAGGTGATACATTTTTGATGAACAGGCTAGAAGTGAGATATCATATCATTTGAACAGTCTATAAGCATCCAGGCGCTGGTAGCCATCGCCATACATCACATTTATCTTTGATCTAGACAGTCTGGTTGACATACATCACAGAGAATTACAAGCACATTGATTTATCAATAGGCTTAAAGCAGAGAGATGTTACACCATAACCCCTCTCATGAAAAGATCCCTTTTGCATTTGGAATTAAAATTTCAACATGGCCCGAAATGAAAAGGATCTTCAGGTTCATGTGTTAACTTGCCGCTTAGCAAAGCTGTAGGGCTTTACTCCTCTTTTCAAAGACATGAGTGTGAAATGCCAAAGTCAGCCTTTCACACACTGCTGGGAGAAGAAAGTGAGCTGAAACAACACAACTGTGTTTTCAAACCAAGACACCGCTGTTTGTTGCCCGTTTTTGAAGGTAAACCCGTTGCGCTCTTACACTGGAGGAGATTTAAAACATCATCTGGATTTTCTGAAACTGACACCACAATTTATTCTCAATTTTTGGTGTTTGCGATGTTTGAAAAAAGCTCCCGTAAAGGTCTGAGCTCCACCCTCCCTTCATCAGGTGCACAATGTTTAGGTTCACGTGGATTTACGAGCATGCACAAGGGCTCATCAACGCCTTTGGCTGGTGTCAGATTTTATATCATATAATATATTAGAATACGTGATATTCCAATATAATTCTGATTCTGTAAGAACGGGATCATAAATTATCACATCCTGAAAATATCCTGTTTTTACAGGTTTTCCCCTTAAGTAGCTTCACAGGATAATTTCCTAATTTCCAAATCTGCCTTAAACCAATAACCAAATACATATATGAAAATGTAAATAGGTTTTCATTGCTGTCATCATTTCCTTTGTTAATGCAGCTATTACAAGATTGAGTGATGGGGGACAAAATCCACAGCCTACTGAAATGCTTTATTGTTTAACAATAGAAAAATAAAATAAAAGTCTTATAATTAAAATCTTGTTAAAGTAGAACTATTGTCATCAATATTTACTAATTACATGAACTCTATAAATACTGTTATACACCAGTATTTTACATATTGTATTATTATTGCTGAAATAAACAGAATTTCACCAATGTTACTGGTGAAGGTGCAGCTAACTAAGTACTGTTGTACTAACTATATGAACTGTATAAATATGTTTATACATAGAAGTGTATTGACATTGTATAATTGTTGCTGATGCATAAATGTATACACAATTGGTCAATGTGCAGCTAACTGAGTACTGTTAGGAAATGAAGCCTCATACATTTCAGTGTAACGCCTCTTTCGTAAAAAGCTGACTCTAATCTATACTTTTTATGCACCAAAAGTGTGGGAGACTATTTTTATTTCACACGGGTCTATGCAGAAACTGACTAGGACAGTAGAAGTAGTAATTGTAACAGGCTTGTAATTAAAATATGTTTCTATTTAGCAGACTCTTTACACATGTTTGGAGAAAATGGAGTAAAATTAAAGACAAAATGACTTTTTTTTCAGTGAGGGGTGATGACATGTAAGAAAATTTCAGTCAGTAAAATAACTAGTAGTTATAACTGTGAAATATAGCCAATTATTCCTCTCTATAATCTAGTGGTAAAATTATGTAAGTACATGCAACTGAAATAAAAATGCCTTCAGATTTTACCAGTCATTAGTCATCAGTAAATGTAATCAGTTACTTTCCACCAATCAACTGCTGTAACTTGAATGAGAACTGTAGTTTTTATTCTCCTATCAATTTTATTGAATTAGTGCACTTTAGGAAACTATTTCTGCACACCTCAAACAATTACATTAAGTAATAGTTTATATAAGCAGCTGACATTTGTATTGAGTCAACAGTTTGTTGTTTAAATTTCACGATCAGATATAGTGCATTCTGTATTACATTGCTTCAGCTGCTTGTTGGAGTTGCACTCAGGGAAACATTCAGAAGTATTCTAAAATAAGCGACTATGTAAGTAAATTAATATCTACGCAAAGCACAAAGTAAAAATTACAATTCTGAGGTAGTTTATTTTTGTTTTATTCATTTTATGCTACTTTTGCACATGGAATTACTAGATACTTTGCAAATAATTATTTTCTTACACTATATAAAGCTATATAGTGATTGTGGAAAGTAAGTGATTACTTCAGCATTGTACTTAGTTAAAAAATTTAGTTATTTGTATGTTACTTACATCTTACAAAGAAATAATTTATTCACTATAAAATAATATTGAGGTACCAGTGAATTCAGATAATCATACCGTATCCTTTTTAACATAAAAAATACACATTAATTGTAATTACCTATGATTTTAAACGCTGGACTTGTAATGGGACAATTTTAGCTTGTTGTATTGGTGCTCTTACTTAAGCAACACAGCTTGTTGTTTATGGCTTTCCGCACCACTTCACTAAAGGGACTATTCTGTCTTGTGCATTTTTTTGTCTACAAATTCAGCCTCATGTGGAAATGTTGAGCTTTCTGCTTGCTGCACAGTGTAAGTTTGCAATCATTTACCATGTATTAAATCTTCTTAATACTGACTATATGTCTACATTTCATACCATTATTAACTGAATTCCTTCAGATTTTTTCTGACAAAATTAAAGTCAAAATTATAGTTAACAACTGTCTTTGATTATAGTGTAAATTTAAGGAAAAATCTATTTACTCATGCAGACAGTGACTTCCCATGACTACTGCTAATTAGCTCCCACAGAGGCCTAATGAAAAGGGTTATTGAGGTTTACGGTCACAGCGAGTTTGCAGGCATCACACTCTTAGTGGTCATAATGACCACAGGCTGCGCGCGAAGTGGAGAAAGCTCAGACTCTATACACATTACTTATGGAACTCAGGGATAGAAATAACATGCTTACACTAGATAGTTGTCCCTTTCACTTCATGCTGCCTTCACATCGCCAGAACCACAGACGGCATGAAGGGAGCAGCAATGTTGTGGCTCTGAGAAGCAGAAGGTAAGAGACACACATACAGACAGACAGAAGCCGCTGCCTGCCTCTCTGCAGTCGTCTTCCGGTCTGTATTTATCTTTGAAATCACATCTGAATATGGCATCAAGTTAAATCAACATTGTCATTAACCTTAGCGGGAGGCTTACGGATAAAGAGCAGAGGCTTGATAAAACAGACAGGTCAGAAACTTTCCCAAACTGCCTGATGATTGCACACAATCTAAACTCTGAGACATATGTGGAGCGACAATCACAGAACAGGCCAAGACAGAAAAACTCCCTCCTGAATAAAGGCTCCAGGAAAGTAAAGCCCACTACTAATGCAGTGTTGAACGCTTTGCAATCAGACAAATAAAGGGGCAATCTAGCACACAATCAAACCAGAGATTTAGCCTGCTCTCCTGCCAACAGCTAGGGACCTCCTCTTTCTGAACAAGGGATGCACTATTGACTACACCCCCCTTCTCTCTTTCTCTCTCTCTCTCTCTCTCCAGTCTTCCCTCTCTGCCAGTCTGAAAGGCGTGATGCCAACCTTTTCCACCATTGGGCATGCTGCCCTGCCCTTTATGCAAATGCTTTGCTGCCATCCCTAACTCACAACCCCCACTGTCTCACCCTCCACGTCTGTGCACACCCCCCTTACAGCCTCCTGTCTATATATTCTTTATTATCTTTAACTTGTTATAAGCCACTGAGCTTGAGCCTTGGCCATAAGTCATTAATTAAACCCTGATGGTCTGAGGTCCTGCATGTATAGATCCTGAATGAAGAGAAAAGCTCATTGCAGAGGTTGTAGGCCTGTACTTTGTTTTGTGCCCTCTGTGGGCAAAAAGCACCAACCAGGGGTGAATATTTGACAGAGGTGTGGTTGTATGTGTCTGTACGAGCCCTGATAAAGGAGGACATCTCCTGGCAAAAAGAATACAATAAAGACAAAGAACAGGAGGGCAAAAGGAAAAAGAAATTAGAATGAAAGAATAGGGGATCTATTTCCAGCAATTAGTCGCTGCTTTTCGCATTGCATTTCCATTCATTAAAACGTTTGTAGAAAAGTACTTAGTGAGGGCTGCATTGTATATCTAGCAGGGTCACATTGAAAAGATTATATTCATACAGAAAAAAACATCAAGTTCGGTTCAAATTTAAATGAAAAAACAAAGCACAAAACCCATTTTAGGGTCTGGCGAGTGAATGAAAAAGAAAGGGTTAAATATGTGACTTGAAGAGAAGGTCAATAATGGCTGCCATTGACAGGGCAGTTTCACAAGTTGGCAAAGAGGCTAAATAAACTGGAAAGGTTAATATATTAGTTGGAAAGATGCAAAGCGCTAACAGAGACAACAGACAATTGAGACAATTTATGGACAGAAATCATAAAGAACATTTTTTAATCTGTAAAGTATAAATAAATGATATGAAGGCAAATGAATGATTGCAAAAAAGGGAGCATAAAGGGACAGTCACAGGTTTAATAAAGCGGGCTAAAGCTGAAGGAAGAGCCCCGATAATGCTGTTAAAGCAGAGCTTCCGTTTGTGCCGTAGGGTGAGTGTCGAGAGGCGCACAAACAGGGCGCAGGGTCCACACAAGCTGGACGGATTCAAGCCCACACACCACAGGAAAGGAGCTGGGACCTAAGACAAACACTGCACGGCCAGACACACACACACACACACACACATGCATGTATACACAAACATTACTGTCTCCTTGTACGCCCTGAGAATACCAGGACATGTGGTCTGTTGAGCTTGTTATTCCAAGCATGTTCCAAAGAAATAGCCGTACAGTAAATATAACTGTTTAATAAAAAAAATGCAAATAAATGCTGCTCAATAGTCTACATTTTATGCGTGATGCATTTGTAAGTGCACAGGTCTCCTCTGCAAGAGAAATCTTGATCCCAGTAAAAATTTGCCTTTTCCATATAAACAAACAAAGACGTCTAAACCCCAACAGTCTAAACCAACAACGCAGCACCGCAACAATCTCCAAATATAAACTTAGAAGCCTTATTTCCCAAGCCTCAACACAATGGCTTTTCTAATCTTCCTGAGAGAGAAGCGACAAATAAACAAAACCCAAAAAACAGGTTGGTTGAGGGAGAATTAAGGTTTTAACACCCTTTCCTTTTCTTGTTGAATGCCACTATACACACACACCAACACACATGTCCCTTTCCCTTCTTGCTATGCGGACTTCCTTGTCTGAAGTTGCTGTAATAAAGTTTTTAAAGAAGCCTATGCGGTGCCAGTAAGTGACAGAGGGCAGTGATGAAAGATGAGCGATTAGGGAGGGCGAGAAAGGCAAAACAAAGGATAGATGTGGAACTAGAAAAAGCAAAGCTCATGCCAATATTTAAGGTTACTTCCCACAAATGACTCCGACAACAAACACTGATGAATGCACCGTCAATAGAAATGAGACTAAGCTTGTTTCTATGTTTGGCAAGGGTGTAATAACCTAAACAAAGCTTTGCAGGATGGTTTATATGCAGATATTAAATATGATATTGTAGTAGTTCACAGTTGTAATGATATAAACAGGGGATATAGAAAAATCTCTACATTAATAAAATTTATAAAGGTAATATTTCATAAATTTATTTTAGATATATACTCCTCAATATATATCAAGTATCAAATGAATCTACAATTTTGTTGTATTTTGATGTATATGGTAAATCTGCAAACTGTGAATCTTCTATTTTTTACACGTTAATAACAATTACAAAGCAACAACAATAATTACAATTTTGGTATAATGATGCATCCTTCGCACTTCTGAATGTATCATGCAAAACTAGATTTGGGGATTTTAGTATGGGGAAGATAAATCAACACTGATATAGAAACAATAAAAACACAGAATACTCTTTGGTTTCATCACCCAAAGGATGGTTTGACTTTGTGTAAGTGGGATTTTTTTTTTTTCATATTACTGTTGGTTTATTTATGGTTGTAAAGTGTTGGGATCCTAGCTGTTTTTACTCATTTCAGCATCATTTGAATAACTAACACTAAACCTGGGACAATTTCAAAGTAGAAAAAACTGGGATTGTTATGTTTGACATTGATTCCAAAAGTAATATTTTAGTCAGGGAACACAGTTACATTAGTAATACATAAAACAACATTTCTTGCTAGCGCTAACTAATGAGCCAAACTAGGCTGAATTTTAACTAAGAATTTTTAGTATATACATGCATCATTGGTTAGGTTAGGGTCATCAGTGATGGCCCTAACCATATGTTTTGTTTTATGTTTGGAGAATAGCAAAAAGACATGTTTATCCATGTCAGATAGAATTATAATTTTTTTGTCTATTGATTGCCCAGAACAATTTAAGGGGAAAAAAGCATGTTCTGATATGGTTAGGGTCATGATAACTGACTTACACCTCACAGGGTTAACACAAAGCTCATGGTAGCATATCATTACAACATTACACAATCTTTACATACAAGTACATCATTCCTCAGCATCAGCAGTATCATTAAATGTTACAGTGACACAGAAAAACACATATCAAAAGAAATATCGGGAGGTATTAGCGAACTATTAGCTTCTTTCATGTCGAACCCAATCGCTGTGAAAAATAGAAAGTGTTTGTGTGTGTCTGTGCATGTGTGGCTGGACGGAGGGAGGGAAATGAATGAGGCCTTTTCTTACAGCAGGGCCCAGATCAGAGCTCCTAACTATGGGATTTGGTGCTGTTGCCTTTCTCCCCCTGGAGGGAGTAATTAGGTTAGGGAGGACAACTGCCGCATTGTTTTAACAGAGAAGGGATTGTGCAGGCCAAAGTCCCACCAGCAGCATGCTTCCCTCACAACAAAAATGCCAAATGGATTCTGCGGCACTCCACGCACATATACACAGCAAAAGTTTTTTGGGGTTTTCTGCGTTAAGTTTTGTCTTTTTATGCAGCGCAGGCTTTTAGTGCTGTGTGTATACTATGAAATGTCAAATATAGTCCAGCAGTGTCAAATATCCTCTCCTGTTGTTGCACTTGTGGCATTCGGGACTCTTTAGAGTAACTGTGTCTACTCTCTCCTGTATCCAGAGGCTTGGCAACACAAAGCACTCCTAACTAGTATAATATGGTTATGATGCATTTGCATTCCTTCCAATCCCCTAGGAAACACAATATGCCTATATCGTCTGTTTTAATCACGGTCTGCTTCCAAGGAAAGTAAAAGGAGAATACAAACAGCCACAGCTATAAAGAGGCTTTCTCAAATATACTTCAAGTTCGTTTAAATACATCCTCCACTGATTGATAGAGAGTAAATCAAACAAATCATGCTGGTAGAAAAAATAAAAGGAGATGGAATTCTCCCCAGTCTACTGTATTTACAATACACAGACTATGGCCTCTTTCATTCCCGCCCATTTTCCCCTCTCCTCTCTTTTCTCTTTGTGCTGCATTTCTTTCTATAATCTTTCAAAAATGAAAGAGGAAAAAAAACTCTGCTGTTGTTGCACTCCTTTATACTATTCTCAAGACCTTCAGCTCTTCCAAGAAAGAAAAAAAAAAGGCGCCATAATATGCACCTCTGCATCCCCGCCCACACCATCCCTATTCACTTTCATCATAAATCTCCACAGCCTGGCAGCAATATACAGTCAATTTGTGGTCCCCATATGAGTCCTAACGCTGGCTTGATATATTTGTATTCAGGTGTGCAGATGGAAGGGAAAAAAGTGGGAAAAAAAACAACACGACTGATAGAATGTGTGTTTGTGAACTGATATGCAACTCTAGCAGACAGGTCCATAAGGCCTGCAAGAGTCTTTTCTCCACCACAGCTTTCCACAGGTGGTGGAGATGATTGCACTTTATTCCAGATGATGACTGTAATGAGGCCAGTTTAAAGTTTCACTGGGCTTTTCTCAGGATGTAGAGGGACTGACAGAAGCTTGTCACGTTAGACAGGCGACTGCTTTCTGGAGATTTCCCTCCTCAGCCCCTCAACGTACGCTACTGTTTCTCAATTTCGGCTGCAGACCATTACATCACAAAAAGGCCTCCTATAAAAATAATGCTCAGAAAAATATCTAGACCAGAGTGACATCTTAATAAAGGGAAGGCAATGAGTTGAATGCAGCATGGGAGTGAATTTATAAGCTGTCATAATGAGCGTTTGAAGAGTGGGCAATGTCCATGAAGTCGCAGAGAAAAGTTAAATCTGGTCCATCTGTGTTTTATATTTTAGCAGTGACATGAAATCCTCATCCTGCACTGAATTTTCCAGTCAAATATACAACTTTCCATGTAACACACACTAATCCTGAAGCTATTTCTCTGAGCCTAAACAGAGCAGAAAGTTTATATCTGAATTCCCTCCCAGAGTATGCTGCAGCTGGAGTTGGGATGGTAGTTACTGGCTCCCTGAGCCAAAAGGAGAAGCCACAGAGTTGTGTTTGAGTCTAACCCTAAGCCCTCTTTGGCCTCGGTCTCCTCTATTCAACTTTACTCTACTCCTTACTTATTTCAACAAGGCTCTATTTGACTCTACTGTACTCGGCTCCACTGTCAAGGCGGTCTGAAACAGCCTCAGGCCCGCAGCACCGGCCAGCAAACACAAGTTACAAGAAGCATAGAGCGTGCACTCATACCCAACACATACACAGACACTTCCACACAAACAGAGTCAGTTAATAACACACAAACTCCCGCCCTCCAGCTCTGTTTGCTCACAGCTGCTAGGCCTCCTCAGAGTTCATCTGAGGTAAAGATATGTTATATTATGCAACCGGGTATAGATTTTCCACCCTTGGCCCTGTGCCAACTTCCTGCTCTGAAGAGCAAGCTCTAGCGCTTTGTTCCCCAGGGTGACAGCTATTCCTTGCCGGACGGGGTGGCCGAATTAGATACACAGACAAAAACAGAGAGAAGGTAGCAGGAAGAAATGAAGGAGAGCAAATGAGTAAGAAAGAAAAGGAAAAGGCAAAGAAGGAAGTAAGAGAAGCACACAGCCTTGACAACCTCAGATATTTTCTGCAATTCTTTGTCTATATCTTAAAATTCTCATTCCCCCTTCTACACTGTCTTTTTCCCCGGCGCTTGAAATCAGGTCACAACTGTTTTCATTACTGTTTGACTTGCGGCTTCATAAGCCTCCAAGCGTCAACGTTCCTCCACCCACCCCCAAGACAGGAAAAGATTTTCCCTCCAACATTAACCCAATAAATGCCTTGTAAGCCCAATCACAATCTTTAAGCCATGTTCCTGGAATAGAAAAAAGTACATCTTAAATGTTGATGTTAAAGCCTGGAACATAATCAATGCTGGGCTCATAGTCTTAGCTGCTAAATAGAAGAAGTGAGTTACACTCCTACATGGTCTATGGATCAGCATACCCAGCTCTCGATCATTTCCCTCCCCTACAGCATGAGGTAATGCAGTGTGATTGTAAAAGAAAGCCTCTGGAAATTTGAGGTAAAATCAACGAGCCAATCAGTGCCTTATTATCCCTCCTCTACTCAAAGGGAAACTGAAGAAGTGGTGAAAAGATGATTAATGCTATGACATCATCACCACGTGATGTCATTCCATCCCAGACACCGCCACCACTTCCTAATTAACTGTGCCCTGATGAAGTCTTTCTATCCAAATTATCTGAATTACTTCTCCAGGCTTTACCAGGTATGCGGAGATGTCTCTTTAGCCTAGTGATACAAGGATGGATGGATGGAAGAAATACAGACATACCAAAGAGTAACAGCTAAAAATGTGTTTTCCTGTCTTCCTATATATGTGGCAGGGGTGCCCCAGGGGGTACTTCTGCTATTGCCAGGAGGTACGTGGAAAGAATTAAGAAAAGCTCAATTAATTTGAAGTAATAGAAATGTTGAGTAAGCTGTGACTACATGTGAGTGTTGACAGGGCTTAAGAGCTATTTAGGAAGTGAGCAGAGGATTTTTTTTTTTTAAACAACTGGTTAAATGTAATGAACACTTAACCTTAGAATTACAGTTCGTGTCGCTATAATGTTCAAAGGGTTGAAACAGACAACTAAAAATAATTTTAAAATGTTCCAAAAGCTTAACATAAAAAAATAGCAGTTGCGATGATCGTAAGTTTTTATTATAAGTTAATGTCAATGAAGTGTTTTTTTTTCAACGTTCAACTCATCAGACCAAACTCTTTAATATTTTTTTAACAGTTTCTTTAAATCCTTAACAGCAGCGAACAACAATTTGCTAAAACTAATAGAAAAACGGCTAAAGCTAACAGGTAAATAGCTGAAATAAATAAATTGGATAAATCTTTTACACAGTCATCCAAACATGATGGATCAAAATATTTTACTTACTTTTTTTTTAACCTAAAATAAAGTAGTAGCACCCACTTTTATGAAATCAACAGCATTAAATGACAGTCATGTGTTTCAAAATAAACATATCTAGGACATGGGGGGTGGGGTAACTAAAAGGATACTGGAGTTCATTTCACAGGACTGTGTGACTAGATCAAAATACTGTGCTTTATTAAATACAGTAAACAGTCTACTGCAACAATGGAGTCGTAATGAGTGTGATTTTTTTTCTGAAGGAATGCACACCTGTGCCTTGTGTAATTAAGTATGTACAGGTGCTTTAGGCATGAAGCCCAACAAAACATAGCGTATATAGCCTACATTAGGACTGACTTCACAGAAATGCTGTACTGTACGTGTAGAGGTTTGTTTCTGAACAGGCAGAAGCTTTTGTAGCTTTTGTAGCTTTTATCTTATTCACAAGATGACAACGCATAAGCATGTGCCGTATTTGTGTGAAAGCCTGCATCTGCCATTTTCATTTATTTCTTTAGTTTTTGAATATTAATGTCTGAGAGACTGGATGGGATAGAAAGTCAGCCTGTGGAAGTCTGTGAAGAGAGGCTGCAGTCAGACATGGTGAGGGAGAACGGTGCTCAGATTTCATCCAGATTAATCTGGAAGCTTTGTAATGAGGGGTCTACTGTATATATTTAGCCAGAGCAGTGAGATGTAGGTCAGACAGACAGGCAGGACAGGCCAAACAACATGCCTAGATTGCCCACACTGAAGTGACCTTGAGTGGGCTGTCAATGATCCGCAACAACAACTCTCTATCTATTCCTGTTGACTTGTGACAGACTGATACAGCGGCTGTTTCGCCTGCTTGCAAGTTTTGGCCTTTAGGTTCAATTTTGTGGGACACAAAAGAACTTCAATATCACTCAGCTTGTCTTTTACAGAAATGCTGTTGATTAAAAAGACAGAGCAGAGAATGAATTACTGTCAACGTTCGCTCCGTGTGTTGATACTGGCAGTTGTTCAAATTTACTCAACACAAGAACAAAGCACGCTTAGAAACATTTCTGAGTCGGTCGTCGGTGGCTCTAAACACGAGAAAAAACTAACTAAACACTGAGAAATGTACAACATTTTTCATTTCACAATCCGCATCATGGCTTTATTGACTAAACTCGTTTATAGCAATGACAGTTTTGGCTACTGGGCTTCTTATGTAGCTTCGACATAAACATGTCATGCATGATTGTCAAATTGATTTGCAATTATAAACTAACAACTGAGCGATAACAACAAATTAATACAGTGAAGCTTCTATTCAAACTGAAATTATGCCTCAGTTCTTCATCAGAGTTCAGATCTTGAACCTTTTCAAACTGTTAGAGGCCCAAAGTTTGAACATCTGCTCCTCCCGAGGCCAAAAAATGGTTGTGCCTCATATTGGGCTTCATTGGAATAAAGAGCTTGGCTCTTCTGAATATTTTTCTCACATCAAGTAAAATTTTATTCACATGCTTGACAATTTGATTAGCAGTCTGTTTTTGCAGCTTTTTCCACTGTGTCAGAGTATAAATATGTAGAAAGGTGTACCTTTAGTCCACAAGATTCTATGTGTGCCCCCACATAATGAACCTCAGCCTAATAATACAAAAATAAGCGGTGACATTTTTAAAGCAAGTATAACAGAGACAGTTTTCCCATATGAATCCAACAATTCATATTATGATTTGATTTTTTTATTATTGTTTTACAAACAAATCTGTTGGAGGTGGCAGAGATGTTTAAAAAATAAACTTTTGGTACCACACTCGGTAGAGACACACAGGTAGAGACATCCATCTATCACCTGAGTCACAGATTTCTTACATCACAGGCAACATGTTTTATCTTCGGCACAATTTGCATCCCTAAGTATGTTAATAGTACAACCACACTGAAATGTACATCATCAGAAGTTTTTCGGATGTTCCCACTACTCTTATTTTTTTCCGCTTTGCTCACCTCAAGTCTGAGTATGTGACATTGCAGCTTGAACGGAAGCTAATTCTGGTTTAATATGCAACTCGAAGGAGTGACGGTTAATGATATTCCTGGGGGAGGGGGGGTGTCTTTAAGATGCTGAGGTGCCACTTTTCCAGTTCAAAGGTTTTGCACTTTAAAGCCACTCCAGCGTAAGCCAGCTGTGACAGAATTGGTGGAGTATTGACAATCCAATCAGGCCAATCTGAAGCTCAGGAAGAGGAGAATCAGGGGAACTTAAAGAAATATGTGAATGATGTACTTGTGTGAACCCAAGCTGCCACACCCATCTCAAACACACATTTTTGTCATTCACACACACACACACACACACACACACACACAGACACACACACTTATCGGAAAGGTCAATCAGATATGCTGTCATGAAGAAATGGTGTCGCAATATATCAGGCACACATGCTAGCCCCAAACAGCTTAGAGA
>VUQS01004064.1:27765-44245 GCA_015108495.1 Heterochromis multidens
GTTGTTTGTGCATTTTTTTTTTTTTTTAACTGCAAGCCTCTGCAGGCAAAACAAAGAGATCTGGGCTCTGTGTGGCCAATTACTGCACGCGGCCAGATACTTGAGCCAGAGGCGCAGGCGGGGAGGGAGAAAGTGTGTGGTCAGGAGCGCATGTAACACCACAAAACTGTAACCTCTTGTCCTCGCCATCGCACAAGGTTAGAATGCCAGCATTCCTTTCTGTGAATATGATACATGACTAATATGAACCACACAGACACGCCCTACAACACACACTCACACACAACTTTTGGTTTCCCTTTGGGCAGGTGTATTAACTTCATAACCTGCCTCCAAAATATGAGGAAACCTCTTTGTTTTCAGCTGACTTTTGTAGCCGAGTGCAAAAGGTTACAGCCTCTGCTCTCTCCATCCTTTATAGAGTCAACTTGCATGCTCCACACGCAAACACTCCTCTACCGTGGCTCCTTAAATGAGCCACACATTTAGTGGTCTGTGTGAGTAAATCTCTCATTAAGTAACACATGGTAGAGCCATATGCTATGGTTGGTGGGTCTGCCGCGGCTCTGCTTTTTCACACGCTTTGAATATACATATTTACCACTGTCCCAGAGTGGCCAGCGCTGTTAGTGACTTCACCCACCAGCTTGGTGCTGTTGTGCAGTCGCATCAGAACTAAAGATCTTATTAAGCAAATGTCACAGAAGTGAGCAGTAACGATCTTGCAGCCGTTGTGGCGTCTATTTCAGGGAAGCTTCAGGCTGTGGGTGTGCAAAACAGGTTATTCAAGGATGAAAGTAACCACAAATTTGACTGAGACCCGTGCACACATTATTACAACGGGTGTTGATACCACAACTGTCTATAGGTGGCAACACAGCAGAGCGGAGATAAGTAAGTGCGGTTGTGATGTCTGGCTGAGCAGATGTCATCTCTAGCAGCGTGTCATTTACATACACTGCATATGCAAGGCTTTGCTTAAAGTAGTAGTTCCCAACCAGGTGGAATCTCCTGTAAACATATCCTTCTTACCAAAGTAATTTTTGCATCTAGTTTGAGTCCAAAAAATTTCACGCTTGATTAAAAAAAAACAAGAGCAGTGAGATTATGCATGCATACTTTTTCCAGCAATATTTCTACCAGCATTTTCTGTTTGAATTGCTTCATGGCACAGACACTTACATGTAAGCAGGTAGTTCAAACAAGCTTATTTCTTTTGGAAACAGACATTCTTTCACTTTTTCCATATCAATATCTTAGGGGATATAAAAATCTTGTAACGGTATATTAGCTGTTAGTCATGTTAGATAAGCAACAATCTTGATATGTGTTAAATATGGATTACTTTTAATAGATTGTAGAAAATTTCAGACATGTTAAATTGCCAACATATTGTAAAATGCCAACATATTATAAATTGCCTTTGCTTTAAAAGTATGGAAGCATATTGCCTCAGAAAATTTCAGTAAGTAAATTTAAGATGGTTGCAATTATATGTTTGAACTGAAAACAAGGGAGCACATAGCACATGACCCCATACACGTACGTGAGTCCTTAATTCTAAGCTTAATGCAGTTAATTTTGAAGAGTACCTACTGTGCGTTTGCTTATTTATATATATATGCATATACTGTTTCAGAGGTGGATGCTCATATTAAACATGACCAAAGTTTCAAATCATGTTGTCAACAAGTAATCTGTGTGACCCCAAAGCTCAGGCTTCAGAATGTGCTAAATGCCCACCCTTTTAAACCCTTTTTTTTTCCTACTCTTGGCTCTGTATGATGCCAAGGAGAAGTCCCACCCACTTGGTGCTCTTTGTTTGCGAGGGGCAGCCAATGAGATTAGATTAAAAGGAGGGTGTTTTTAAAGGCAGAGGTGCTAAAACAGCTTGTTTCACACAGTGGATTAACTGAGTGGCTGTAAGCTAAAGAAGAATTATTTAGAACTGCAAAGCTCGATCATGCAAGGTTACTCTAGTAGAGTCCAAGAAAAAAAATATAGAGCTGGAAATGCCAAAATAGGTCCCCTTTAACACTGTCCTTGGCCACCCAGATACGGAAACCACATTTATCAACCTCAGCATTCGAGGTCTAAACACAACAGAAGTGAAACTGTGATCACAATACTCCTAAAATGAATTATTTGAACTTAAACATTAATAGACTTACAAGTCATTGAGGAACTGTTCCTTAGAGAAGCAGTTACTAAGAAAAATCAGGTTACAAATGATTAAAAAGAAAAACAATTATGCTTAAAATTCAGTGTCAGCAAGTAAAGTTAAAATGCCAAAAAAAAATTAAGCAAGGTCACCATTTGCATTTATAGTGTAATGTTGACACTGCTGAACTGTAATAATTAGGGATGCACTGGCTGCAAAAGTCTGGGTCGATACCGTGTTTTAAAATGACAATTTTTGTGTGTGTGTTTATTTTATTTTTGTTGTTATTTGCCTTTTTGTGACAAATCTTCATTTCAAATGTTTGATTGATGTGATGCATAGTAGACAGCCTCTTTTTTGTAGACATGCCAATATCAATCAACAGGGCCGGTTTCAGCCAAAACTGGTATTGACATATACAGTGATGCTGATATATCTGAAAAAAGCCTCAAGCACGTTTTTTTAAATGGTGATGAAATTGATATAAAAGAAAAAACAACACTGAGCTCCCCGCATCAGACCTCCCTACGAGAAGCTGGAGGTGGACGTTCTCCTGCGGACACTCTTGAACTCGCTGCCCCCCAGAATCCAATCCAGCCACAGTGACACCCCTCCCCCCCCATCTCTCTCGAAAACTCTCTTCAACCGGCCGTGTTACCCACTCCCGGCCATAACAGTTCATTTCTGTACCCGGAGACACACAATATACTGTAGCAACCCAGATTCTCTGAGAGACTTGGCGAAAGACTTAACTCTGGGAAACAAAGCCTGTAGCCTAGAAAACTGGCTCCCACCTCATTAACAATCACATTTTCAGTCATACACAGGACGCCCCCCCCCACCTACCCCCTCCACCTTTCTCCGCTCCCCATCCCCACTCCTCTGTTTTTATTACCATTTTATATCATGCCGATTGCTGTAAATATCCCGGGCTCTCTTCTTTTTAGAAATGCTGCTCACTTTCTTTACTTTGTACTTCTTTTTCGTTTTATACATCCAGGCATGCTTCACATTATCGTCGTAATTTTCACTCCCATGAGACGAGGGCGCTTCGGTGAAGTTGCAAAGGCCTGCTTTTTTTTTTTTTTCTCAAATGTGCGTGTGGAAATAATAATTGTAATGGTTTGCAGCTGAGTGGAGGGAGCTGTGAATGACATTATGATTGCGGTGCAATTACCAAGAGCATGAAAACAGACTGTCAGTCAGAATAATGAGTAATGACTCCAATAACACATTTAATACCAACACATGAAATAATAATAACAATAATAATAATAATAATAATAATAATAATAATAATAATAGATGCATACCCTGTATGAATCTGCTACTACAAAGCATTCAGGCATCCCAGGACCTCTGGAGGGTTCTTCGTTCAACAGAAAGGTTTCGGTTGCCTGAAATGTAACACATTGATTCATTAGTTGGCTCTGTATTTAGGATCAGGGAACTTAAAACACACAGAAAAGCTGGTTGCAAAGCTGCAAAAGCAGATTTTGTATGTGAAAATCCTCCTCATCCTGCTGCTTGACCTATTTCATAATCACCCTCAAGTCCCACCACCAGATAACTACTCAAGATCAGCGTCTTTACACTCTGCACACACACACACAGTTGATGGTGTGTACTGCCTGCCTGCGCCCATATGCTGTGCAGGCCCGAGGCCCAGCCCTGCCAGTCACCACCACTTGAATGGGGAGCAAAGTGTTTAGCTGCCGTACCCGCACACAATACTCCGACACAATGGCATTTCCTGTCCCTGCTATTTCACCTGCATGGTCACTTTTCTGTCAGTGTGCACTGATTCAGCACAAATCATTCACACACACTCATACGCACAGCCGCATACAGTAATACACATGTCTGGCAAAGACTCGCACATACAGAGGCCATACGTCTGCCTTCACACAGACAAACACAGGCCACTAAAAAGGCTCTACCCTGCATCTGCTGATAGATGCAGCTAAAGTGTTTATCCCAAGTGTTTGTTTCTATTCAGCACAGTTCATTTGTATGCCGAGGGACGCGTCAGCCGAGACTTGGGCTCTGAATGAGCATCCATTGCAGTTCTGCTGTCAATTGAGGCAGCCAGGCCAGACAACATGGATGGGAGGAAACCACAGACTGAGGAGCTGGATTGGGAATGGGAGTTCTGCCTGGTTTGCTAGCCTGTGGCTATTACTTTTTAGTCTTAACTGGTACAAATTGCTTTTTGCCAGGCTAAATTTTAATGTCTCTTCTGGAAATTGACTAAACCTATTAGACAAGGGCTAAAAATGGTTGTGTTAATGAAAATAGCTCAGGTTCGGTGAGTTAGAGAGTGGAAGTTTTACTCACAATGGGACTTACTTTGAGTTTCTGGATAGAGGAGAAGAGGGGAAGTAATCTTATTTTCCAGAACTTTACGTTCTTATCTCTCAACATACCTAAAGCAGAAACAAACACGCACCCAAAACAGGAACAAACATTGCTCGTAGCCAGCAAGAAAATGTAAAGTTATACTACTTAAACTGGCATGTGATATAAACAATTTTTTAGGGAATTTAAACAGATATTAGGTTACTTAAGCATTTACATATGCACATAAATACACACATGCGCCGGGTGACATGGGATTGCCCTTAAACAAATACATGCAGAGACACATGCATAAACACGCAGCACTATAATAAGTCCCAGACTTGGGCTAACCGAGCTGTGGCTGGAGACACAGGCTATTCATATCCTTCAGAATGAGAGGTTACAGTTTGAGTCTTTTCCCTTTTCCTTTTTACTGTAACACAGGAAGGGCATCTGTGTGTGTGATTTCACTCAACGTCTGTGGCAAAAGGTTTAGCAGGCAGGTTGATTAACATAAGACTAACACTGGCTTTGTTTAGCATGGCCTCTCCCACACACAATAAGTTTAGCGTGCGCCTCATGAAGCGTACACTCGCTTAAACAAAAGTTAGAATTCAAGTCATCCAAACGGCTAAGAAAACACTACTCACAGCGCTCAGGCTCAGCATCCAACCTCTGGCCTGTCATCATTAATATGGAGGGAAACACTGGAGGGAAACCATTTGAAACCATTTGTCCCACTAAATGGTGCCCTTGTCAAGCTCCCTGGGCTTTCTGTTAAGCTTTTAAACTGCCCAGTCCAGCTGAAGGATATATTTTACTCCACTGATAATCACAGAGTAGCACAAAACATGGCACTCTACTAGTTCGAGTTGCCTCTTGTTTCTGACATGTTTAAGTCATTTACGGATGAAAAATGATTTTCACTGCACAGAGGGTGGAATTCCGGCTTGAAGTAGCTGAACACCAGATAAATGACAATCTAAAAACATGTCATTTAATGAATGACTCTTTCTAACGCTCTCTATCTCCAACCCTTAGAGAGAGCCACTGAGGCTGAATGTTCAGTGTAGCTCCCTGAAGCACTGGCCCGCTTTCCTCCTCTGTCAGTTTTTATGCAGCATAGTATCAATTATACATATATGTGTTTTTCTATATGTATGCAACATATGCCTGATCCATATGGCTGGCCTCAAGCTAAAATAGTCCCAAAGTCTCGTGTAATTAACACTTAAAAAGCTCTACAAATCATTTGCTGTCTGCGATGCTGGCTTTTTGGTGATTGAAATGAAGCGTAATAGAAAACAGTGAAACGGCTGTGAGAAAAGATAATAATCACAAAACAGCATAGAAGATTCAAACACAGAAGGATCGGCCTGGGTCAACTCCACAGTTCAAATCTCCATATTATTTATGTGTAGCATGTATGGGGTAGTTCAAGAGTTTGGGAAATTCACCTATTTACAGACTTTATGCAGGCATCTTCAGAAAATTGTAAGAGTCCTGTTTGGTGGTATTTGAATACGTTACGGTGTGTTTATATCAAATAACACAAACATGTTTTCTGATAATTTTATAAAAATGGATCAAAGGACTATTTCCATGTATAGGCCAGCAGAGAATTATCATCCAACTCTGCTGTGCTTCTTTTTACGTGTTCAATTTTAGCATCAATTTTGCCCACAGGAAACAGCCTTACAAGGAATTCCCTCTACATAACGCTAAAAAAGAGTAAATAACAGACTTATCAAATGGACAGAAAAGCTCCAAATGAATGACTGAATGCAAAAATAGGGACTAACCTCACCATATCAACTATAGAGATAATGCCAAATTTTTCTCTGCCAAAAAAAAAAATGTTATTTCAAGTTTTGACATGTAAATTTACACTACAGACAGCAATGCTATGCACTAAACATAAAGATGTTCACAAATGAAGCTAGTTAGGAAACTGAAGTTGAAAACCAGAGAAACACAGAGAAACAGCCAGCCTAGCTCTGTTCAAAGAGAATAAATATGAGCACAAACTTCTCTTAAGCTGTCTTAATGTATTTTGTGTCCTCAGTAGTACAACAAGATTTGGGATGCTATTTCACTGTACTTTGGTAGCATTCTTAAAGAAATGTTCAAGCGCACATCTTCCTTTAAAACCCCAAAGTTGTTTTCCCATTTCTGTGTAAAGTTGTGAGATTTAAAGGTGTTGCTAGGTAGGATTTGGAAACTTCTGGCAGAGCCTGGTTAGCTTTTTAGTCAGTCTTTATGCTAAGCTATGTTAAACTGAATCTCATGAAGAAAGTAAAAAGGTATACTCGAATTTTCAAATATTTTCCTGTTGTAATGAAAATATCTATTTCAGTGTATTATTTTTATTGTAGGTTTTTATTGTAGGTTACCTAGCGCCAGTGCTACCTTCATTTAGCTGTGTCTGAGACCCATGTCTTAGACACCCATGTCTCAGATACCACTGAGCATGAATATGAATCATGATCTCTACAATACCTCAGCTGCACTTACTCTGCTCAATTCTCTCTGACATCCACATTTACAATAAGTCAGTTCTAAAGGGGGACAGATGCCTAAGTTGGCTGCCTTACATGGAATTAGATTAATCAGAGCGCATATACATATGGCCCACCTTCCTCTGTCTCTCACTTTGTCTTGTTCACACAAAGATACACAACAGCCCAGAAACCACCTGGGTTTCCATATTTCTGAATATGCGTCGATCCACCAGTGGTGGGTATCTTCACAGTCACTGATTAACAGCCTTCTGATCATTCCGCTGCACCGTCCTAATCATTTGCAGCATCGTCTGTATGAGCTCAACAGTTTCTAGAGGATCAGAGACTTCTGCGGCAAAACATAACTGACATTCTACCCAGTTCTGCTTCATTCAGCCTTAATTGTATCCTCATTCTTCACCTGGTAACAAGCTAACAAACCTGTGCAGATGTGGCAAGCACATCAAAGAGAGGGAGGGATGGGAGGGGGAACTTGTTTGTAAAAAAAAATGTGTGGGGGAATATGAAAGGGGAAATTTACGTTGTGTGAGTCCAAGCCAGCGCCACCTCAGGGAGAAATGCTGGAAAAATGTGATATTTTACACCTGCATCTCAGGAGGTGGGGAATAAGAGACAAGGAGCGGGGGGAGGTGGTAATTAGAGGAGTGTGTGTGCTTGCATGCGAGCGTGTGTGTGTGTGTTCGTAAAGGATTTTTAGTATGTTTCTGGGTCTTGCCGCCGGTTCTTTTGCAGCATTCAATTTGGTATGATACATTCGGTGCCAGATTATTAAAAATGCTAAACCTGGTTACGAATGCTAAAAAAAGTGTTGAAAATTTAAACAAATATGCTAATATTGTTAGAGTGATAAATAGCTGGAAAGCCCTGTTTAATGAATAATGCTATTGGCTCTAATTCCTCATTAGGGCCCTAAAGAGCAGAGTGAAGAGAGAAAATACATGTATTGTTGTGATTTTTTTTCTTTTTTTTCTCCCCAAATTAAACTCAGAAGGCATAAGATACCAACACCTTCCCAAATTAAGTTCATTCAAATTACTTGGTTACACAGCTGGTGTGCATTCTGGTGTGTCTTGTGAAACCAATTAATGTGAGGCTTCAGTCTTGATAAGATAATTAAAGCAGGGTTAGAATAGAGATGGAGGAGTTAGAAGTGTTCAGGCTGATGATACAACGTAAGACTTTCTTTAAACTGCAAAAAACTTTTCCTTGAATCAAGTTAAAATAAAATCTGTGTGATTTGTTCTGCCATTTCCAAAGCAAACTGATCTGATCTGGGGGCTTAAGTCAAATTATCCTCATACTGAAGGGTCTGCGTTATTTCAAGATACCATTATTTGTTTAAACTAACAAGTGAGATTATCTCACGCCAGTGTTTTGATTTTGTATATTTTTAGTGCTCACTTAGAGAAGTTAAAACGGCACGCTGTAAATGGGATCTGGCTGCTTTTACTAGGCATTATGTACTCCCTAGGAACTTGTTTACCATGGAACGTTTGAATTAAAAAATACATTCATATTTTTTCAAGAGTAAATGTTCTAAAAGAAGAGATACTTTTTTGTATTCACTGTAGAAAACGACTATAAAAACATCCTGCAAAATACTTTGTACAGTAATATATAATTCTTTCTAAATACAGCTGAATCCTGTAAACACTCATGCCTTTGACCAAATCCTAAAATCTTAACGTTTACACATCATTTTTTCTTCTTCAGTTAAGTCAACCTTCATTCTGTTGCTTGTGTCTGCTCATCTGAGCAAAATTGTGCAGCATCCCACTACCTCATTCAGCACGCAGTCAATATAAAGGCATTTTTAAAAAGTGTAAAACAATTGTAGTAACCTAAGGAGGCAATCGCAACAAAAAGATTTTAAATGTTGAAGTTTAAATCATTAATTTGGCAGTGCTGTGTGTGATGGTAATTTCAGTTATGTTGCATTCAGACTTTGGGTGTTGCAGATGTGTGATTTCCAGTGTTTATTTGGTTTAATTCAATTCAGTTTTGTTTATATAGAGCCAATTCATAACAAAGTTGCTATGTACAGTAAGGTAAAGACTATATAATATTAGAGGGAAATGCCCAACAATTAGACCATTTCCTATGAGCAAGCACTTTGTGATGTTGAGGAAGAAGAACTCCCTTTTAAAAGGAAGAAACTTCCAGCAGAACCAGTCTCTGGGATGGGCAACCATCTGCCATAACCGGTTGGTGGGTACGAGGAAATAGAAAAGAAAAAAGGAGAGCACAGATGTCTTAGAGAACAGTGTTAAGGTTTAACTAACAATAGTACACCAAGACTGAGTTAATCAGTTAATCACTTCTGTCAGTTAAGATGTTGAATACAGCAATATTCTGAATACACAACCAACAGGCTTGTAGACTTGTAGACGAACAGTACTACAATATTTTTACAGTAAGAAGCTGTTGTTATTGATTATTGTTAATTACTGTAAAATTACAGTTGAATGCTGGCAAATCCAGCTGTCAGGGAACATATCTTACAGTGTTCTTTTTCAGGTGCACTCATGGGTACAGATGAAAATGCTCCATATATAACCTAAAATTACAGGTTATAGATTTTAGTGACAAAGTTCGTTTTACTTACTGTATAGAGCACTGTCCAGCCTGTAAAACAATTTGTGTAATGTGTTTTTTGGTTCTATTAAAAAAATGTTTTGAGTCCCATAAAATCACTCTGTTGATGTCATAATAATGTCACAAGAGTTTTCTTGACTAAAACTTGACATTTCAAACAGCCTTATTAAACACACAAAAAAATGTATTACAAGTATAGAAATGGAGTTCAAGATGAGGGTATTTAACATGAAAGATGATACTGAGCTGCACTGAAATTTGTGATTCGGTTTTTCTGAGCTTGAATTATGAGCTCAGCTTACCTTGTGAGCTTAGCTCACAAAATCCCCCAACTGTAAGTAAGTAAGTTCAATAGTATACCACTGGAGAATCACTATAAGTTTTATCTTTTGAGACATTTTAATCAACAAAGTAGGCACTCTATTATTAACTTGTGATTTATTTAGCACAACAAGGATCTCATATTAAGGAAGCTGAATGACTGAGGTGATTACACCTTATAATATATCCTTTGTAGCCCCTCTGCTACACACTGTTAAAATCACTACAGCTTAAAAACCAGTCGACCTGACAAGCACATCTGAGCTCACTATCCTAATATTTATGCTGTTTGACTGTATATCAGAGTTTCCATCTTTAAACTACAGCAAAAGCTTACACGCTGCATAAGCTATTATAGCCTCCTTGAAGCCTTATTTATTTTTCCAGAGAAATGTCAAGGCCAGGACAAACATAATAGCATAATATTCTGTATACAGTGAGGGATGACATCACTGGCAGCAACGGCCAAGATGGAGATCACACAAGACTGGAAAACCGCTTGTCTGATCATCATGTGGTGGGCTCTACACACACACACACACACACACACACACACACACACACACACACACACACACACAGAGGTAGAGTGCAGGATACAATTACCACAGCTATTTACACGGCACTCCATGATTACATTTTTTTAAATCTTTAACTCTTGTACTATATATCACACATATGTTTACCATGGAGAAACCAGTGTAAACTTTTCATTTGGCTATATATTTAAAACACAGCTAGTATTGCTTATTGTAAAGGTCCAATATGTCTGTAAATCATAATTTTGGACTTAAAATGTCATCTTTGTATTTCATGATGGTGGCTCAAACTTTCTGTTTACTTTGTGGCACATAGGGAAAAATCCATAACCTGTAAATTCTCATATATAGATCATCTGCACAGAAAAGTGGTGTTTGAATATTTATTTTCATGTCAGAGATGGAGAATTGGCCTCGGGGAAAGCTAACAGGATCCTGACACTGATTGACAGATGCCTCCAGTGCCTTCTGACTAAACTAACATGCATCTGATGCATTTGGCACAAAATCAACACATATAGCCTTTTTAAAAAATAAATAAATAAATACAAATTTTTTTTAAAAAAGAGGTGAGTTGCTGCTATAAGTAGGAGAATAACAAGTGGGGATAATCCCATGTGAGGCCTGTCCTGAATTCTGTATCATTTTTACTGATGAGCTTCTTGGGCAGCTGCCATGTCAGCGAGGATGCTCGTAAACAAATAATTATTCATACTAATAATCTTCCATATTCATGTGCAAATAAGATCCATTCCTGGGTATCTAAGCAGCTTCAAGGTTGTATGTGGGAGGTTCCCCTAACTATTGCCTGACTTGAATCATTTCATGCCAAAAAAGAATTTCTAAGGGTCAAGGATGTGTGAGCTCCCTTTCATAGTTTTGCATAAAACAGACTTTCTTATTACTAATTTTAAAACCTAAAAGCACTTCATTCAAATGCATGCTTCCACAGCCTCACAGAGATTATATTTCTCATTTAACATGTTAAAAGAAAGTGGGGATAAAACATGAAAAATGTGTTCTTTTTGAAAGTACTGAACTCAAACTAAAAAGGAAACCTTAAATAAAATCTCAAAAGCTGATGTCTGCTTAAATCAACCCTGAAACAAACTTTGTTTAGTCTTATAGAAGTATTACAAACGTGTGCTTTGTGATGCCACTGGATTTCCATGAATGGCACAAATAAACCACCTGCGTAATTAAGAAATTAGTTCCTGCGTAATTACGCACAAATCAACTAGACACTTAATCGAACGTTGGCGCAAACAATAAGTTCCACCCTGCTATAGCCCACTTTCCAGACTCTGGTAAACTTTGCCTTTAGGTGGGGTTTGGGCTCTGGGATCCTTCCCACATGCCACAATGAAACCTTTACATACTGTATGACACCTCTATTATAAATGTTATGCCATAGGTCCTATCATATATGTGACTATAAATAGTCTACAGACTAGCCCAGCCTGTGAGAGGAGTCATGTTCTCCATGTGGATGAAACGGCAGAAGGCAGTAGGCATCGGGCGGTGAACTGAGAGGGCTGGACACTAATTTGGCCAGGAGGTTGGAAAGAAAATTTGGCAACAACTTATGTAACTATTAAAATGAGGTGGATTAGGTTTTCCTTCCAGCAACATCCTTTCAAATGTACATGCAGCATTTCAGCAAGGAAATCTCCCCAAATTTAAAATAACCATAAGATCCTAATGAGTCTAACTGTGACACCAAGCAGATTCAGGTAGGTGGAGGGACTTGGCACACACTTTGGTGACTGTTACACATTAGCCACACAAATAAACACACGCACAAGAATAATAAGAAAGCTCACTAAACTATACAGCACAGTATCATTAAATCGATGAACAAGTAAAATGAATGTGAAAGCTGACTGCATAAATGAGCAAATTATTGGTTTACATAGCACGTACCATTGTGGTGTGAGGAAATGTGCCAACACTCTCAAAGACCCATTTTCCACTCTCAAAAGTTCGGCTTCCAAAAAAAAGTGAGTGGGAGAGAGAAAACTGCTCGGTTTCTTGTTCAGCTGGGCCTTATACCGGAAGCAAAAGAGCCCTAATACACGGCCTGCTGCCCGGTAAACATTTTGGGGAGAAATTGAAGTCAGCTCTTCTCAGTCAAGGCAAAGGAGAGTAGAATCGTATAATCCAAGTGGTTTGCTTCCCGACTTCTTCATGCAAGGTGTTTATGTACGGCTTCAACTCGTGATAGTTCCATGAAACTCGAGGCTGCGCGCGCCTGGCTGCACTCTTAGTCCCGGTGCCGTCACGTCCACCGAGTCGCCGCGCTATGCCACCGAGACAGTCACCGTCAGAGCCCGAGTGACAGAGCAGAAGTCTGGCTGTGCACCGACAGTAAGTAGCCTGCACTCTCAGCTTACGCGCTCACGAAATCAGCTGTTGCTCCTGCAGATGGGACGCCGCCGCGCGCTTTCTCCTTGTGCATGCTCCGGCGTCGCTGATATGTAAAAGTCGCTAGTAAGAGTCGCTTCTCGGTTTTTCTCCACCTGTCCCTCAGTGTCGGGAGAAAGTTGCGGAGGGAACTGCGTCTGAAACAAAACTCACCATGTGGCAGCGCGAATGTCGCAACATCAGACACATCAGAGTTGGTTTAGACAGACAAGCGGGACTCAGTGGCGAGCCGGGACTGTCTATAATCTAAACACAATAACAAAGAGGTGAAACGTGCGTCTCCCTGTGTGTGACACCGAGCAGATAGAATTAAGTAAACAAATGCAAGAAAGTGAGCGCACAGCGTGGCTGCTTGCACGCACCAGTGAGGACGAACGGTGTCCTGCGGCCGCGGCCGGAGAAGCGGAGCGGAGGGCTGGTGAATTATTAATAACCAGAGCGGTTCACAGTCTGTCGTGTTCAGTGAGTAACCAGGGCGGCAGCTGGGGGTTTAGAGGAATTAAATACGGGCTCAGAGTAAACCATGGACGCAGGGGATTAGTAGCTCTCACCGGCAACAGTGTAGGGGCAGCTCGGGGCCGACAGAGAGGGCGGGAGGGAGCGGAGGTTATAGGGAGCAGTGGGGGAGACAGCGGAGGTGGTAGGTTATGATAATTTTTGTGTGTGTGTGTGTATGAGAGGGGAAGCTGCAAATTTAATAGTCAGCCTAAATGGTGTCAGTTAAAAACCTAGTAAAAAAAAAAATTAATAATAATCAAATATGACCTCCAGCTGGTGAACAAAAACCTACAATCTAAACAAAAATCTCCATCTATATCTAATATTTTTATGTGGTATATTTTCATTTATAGAAAAGAGTCCTTCCATGTTTTTACCCCCCAATTAAAAGACTCACATGTGTTAACACTAGACTACACATAGAAAATCTGACTTTCTCTGAGGAAAAAATAAAGTGAGGTTAAACTGAACCTAAGTGGGTTAACCTCTGCAGCCCTGGGGTGATTTTATTTTAATGGCAAAAAAGAAAAAAAAAGAAAATGAAACTAGCCTTTATAATGACAAGCCTTTTTAAACTGTCACTATTTATTATGTTTAGCCTTATTTTAAAGATTTTTAACACCTTAATATTTGCCAGAGTTGTCCAGATTTTACGCACAACCATCACTGCACACGGACCGACTGCAAGCCCTAATAGTGCAAAGCCATAAACCAAATCATAAAAACAAAAACAAAAAATCTCCTCTCTGCCTTGTTCCGTTCAGATGGCTGATGTATTTATTTTGTCATGAATACAGCAATCAGTTTAGGCAGAAGTTTAAAACAGAGAGGTTAGAGAGCGCAGGTGCATGACTTCTGGCTGGAACCATAAACCCCAGTATTTATTCACCACAAATATCCAAATCAGCCAAGGAAATTCAGATGGAATTTCAGCAGACACGCCTTTTAACAGAGACAGGCCTTTTCATGAATAAACGTCCAAAAGGGAGTTTTAACCTTTTATGGGAAAACGCAGCATTTTACGGAAGTGCGCAACTGCAGACGTCACGCAGCGAAATGATGAGCAGTGACAAAACGGATTCCTCCTGCTGCCAATTTACACTGTGTTGGTTCAACTTCACCACTTTACAAACAGTCAAATAAAAAGCTGCCGGGCTCAGAGTGGTTGTTGTTCCTTAAATGGACACACGCAGGGAAATATTTCACTGAGAGAGGAGCAGCTCCAGTCGTCTCATGTTTGAGTTCAAACTAAATGTAAAGCTTTTTAAATTTTTTCCCATAAAAATTGTAAATAGACTTTAAGGTTGCATTTTAAAATAAAATAACCTCTATCTAAATCTATTCAAAAATAGAGAGAGAGAGAGAGAGAGAGAGAGAGAGAGAGAGAGAGATATGAATATTTCAAGTTTCTTTAAGTTTTCCATGCCTTCATTTCTTGATGACAATATCGGTCTAACAGACACTTCCCATTCGATCCTAATTGTGCACAAATTCGCTATCACTTAATACAAATAAAAATATAAGAGAGGCCACAGTGTTTCCAATTACCACAGCTTGGGGTTCAGTTTTAGATAAATAGCATTAAATAACTGTCGGTGCTGTAATTTACTTCAAAAGATCCGAAAAATGTGCCATTATTTAAAATTCTAAAGGAAAAATAACAACTTGATTACACTAAAGGAACATTTACACAGCAAATAATTAGTTTAGGCCTCGAGTTTCTTTTATTTGTAGCTTTAAAAAAACGATGATGTGCATGAACTTATAATTAGACAATCTAAAAAAATATAAAGTGTTTGGATATGATTATTTTATGGACAATATTATCCGAAATATATATTAACAAAAGTCTACAAAAGCATCAGGCATGTGTAAAAATACGAATCTGTTCATTTTATTTGTAAGCAACACATTTAAAGCCTGAAATGATATCGTCTTTCCTTCATTTATTAGCAGTTTCCATTTTTAATTTGAATGATTAATTATTTAGGTATTAAATATTAAAGAGAGAGAGAGAGACAGAGAGAGAGAGAGAGAGTGGCCTTTTCCAGTGAGCGGCCTGCAGGAGAAGCCAAGTCTTCATGACTGACAAATACATGAACTTAAGGCCTCTGTGGGAGCAATCATTTCAAAGTGTTTGATTCTAAGTTGCTTTAATTTTTTTCTAAGTTGCTCTGTCGAACTTGCACAAAACGGACACAGCGTTTCTTTAAAATTTAGTCAACCTGCAGCTTTTTTGAGGATGCCAGTGCGTAAACTCCGCAACACTAGCCTAAAAATATAGAACAGAATGGGTGCAAGCTTTACATACCTTATCAAATGATTCCACTCTGAAATAACACTCGTCTCATTCATTTGGTTCATTTAATGTTGCTCTTGACTTCTTGCTTGACCTTAAAATGTTGGATTTAGAGCAATGTGTTTAATAACCTTACTTGAACTTCTGGCCTGCTAAGAAAATCATTTTTAATCTATCTTTTTAGAGGTGTTGAATGCTGGGGGAGCTCTTTTAATGAGAACAAAACGTCGGAAAATTTTCAAAATGTAAGCCAAACTCTGGGTTATTTACAGTAAGGTTAAAGGCAAAAATGTACACCTGATTGTAGTGTTTTTGTAACTACAAACACACCAGTAATGCTTAGTTGAGCTGACAGTATTTGGTGCAGCAAAAACTAAGCTTTAAATCAGTGAAACTAAACGAGGCTATAGCATCCAAAACCTGTAGATGCGCATTTTGCTCACATCTGCGTTTTGTGATAAATGGTCACCTCACCTTCAAAAAGTAAGAAACAGAAAAGGGGGTCAAATCCCTGCCTGTATCTATACATTGCCACACGGTCTGCACATCTGACCCGAATGCCCCCCATCTGCACCGGTCCAAATCGACAGCTTGCGCTCATTTGTAAAAAAAACCAAACTTTTCTTTGGTCTCTCTCCGCTCCCGTTCCTATATACCGTCTCTCCCTGGAGGTTTACACAAACTGTGAGACAAAAGTTCCACTAGGCAACGGCCTGTCGAGGAATGCTGACCTTGGCACGGCCAGTGGAATCGGCTCGGCCGTTCTTTCGTTTCTTATGGT
>VUQS01004083.1:4799-20413 GCA_015108495.1 Heterochromis multidens
CTCTATCTGCCTCTGGCTCCCACCCTCATTATCAAGTATGTTTGGTGACAAAGACACACACACACACACACGCACACACGCACACACACACACACACACACACACACACACACACACACACACACACTGGCAAAGAAAATTGACTGTCTCTCCAATTTCCAATTACCATCACTCTGTAAAATGCAGAGAGAGAATGAATGCAACAGGGTCTCATCCCCACTCCAGTTAGCATCAAAAAGCGAGAGAATAAGAGATGAGGGACTGGAGGGAGATATGGCACAAACAGAGACTGCTTTGTTCTGCTTTGGGAGGAGTGTGACCTCGTCTCACTGCACTGCTCTATTGTGCTAGTGTCTGTGTATGTGAAAGCCTATGTTTGTGCATGCAATTTCTCAGTTATGTGAATGTGTGCACTCATTTTTATGCAGACTTAAATGCTGCATCAACAGAAACTCAAGCATTTTTACAGCTAACAAGCTCAGCATAAAGAAAATATAACATGATTGTTTCGTAATTTTTCTATAGTGCTTTACAGTATTTTATATAAAATGCAAAGAGAGCATATGTAATTGTAAATCTTTTGGACCTGGTTTAGATAACGTCTGCATCAACAAAATGTGAAGTTTTCAGCTTACAGCAGCACTTTAGAGAAGAGGTTCACCTGCTTCAAATCAGTGTGCACAGGAATCACTTTCACTGCTGTTGCTGCTATTATATAACAAAAGACTGAAACTAATCACTATTTTTATATACACTGTGCTTCACAATACTGTGCTTTCAGTGACTAGAGCACAGAGGGGTGATTTTGACAGCTAGTATTTCAGGAGCAAACATCTGTATTTTAGCTGCCCAACTTTGTTCTCTCATATCAGTAACATCACTTCAACCTAAGGGGGAAAATTATCATTTATAATTTAAAGAATTTCTTTTGTTAAACATACTAACTCACTGCCTAATGCATAAGTGAAACTGAGGACACAATTGTGCACATTCAGTCTTTTCTTTTTTGGGGGGCGGGGGGGTTAATAATTTGATGTGATTTTCATGCAGCTATGGGTCAACACTAGGGTCACAAAAGTGGAAGTCAATCCCTGACCAGCAACACAAAGCTCTGCAAAAGTTTTTCCCCACTGTAATCCATAGCCTTAGCAATCATTACCTCTTCTACTGTAAACTTCATATAACTGTAATGTATTGCCCAGTCCACTCAATATTATTGTATTTGTTTCTGTCATGCAGTTTTACCTGCAAGCACGGCTGACATGGCGTGGGGGGCGGCTGCTGAGACCCATGCTGCAGTTTTTCTTGGTTATGCTGGCGTTCTACACAGGTCTGACCCGTATCTCAGACTACAGGCACCACCCATCTGATGTACTAACAGGCTACATACAGGGAGCTCTCACTGCCTACTGGGTGGTCAGTATACCTTGCCTGCTTGTCTTTGTGCATCAGTGCATGTCCACATGTCAAAGTCTGCTTAATCCTCAAGCTGGGCATGTGTTTATGTTTCTCTCAGGCTTTCCACATCTCGTCTATGTTCAAAAGCACCAGTTCAGATCTTTCTCCGACTGAGACCCCTGACAGCCCCCTGTCACCCCACCATACTGTCTGCTAAACCTCACTCCCACTCACCACTAAATGCGCCTGCATCCACCTGCTGCCTGAAGACTGGTTTGGACAGACAAAAGATTTGAAGAATGCAAGACCATTTCCTGTGAAATCCAACTATATACCTCAGTATTTTGACAGAGTGAGAGAAGAGGAAAGCAGACCTTGTGAAATACTGTCAAAGAGAAAATACTGCATGAACTAAGAGACAGGAAGAAGGAAGGGGCCTAAAACTATGCAAGTTCTTCAGTTTTTGTTATGTGTCAAGTATGCAGTCAACATTTTGTTGTTGAAACTGATCTTAGCGTCACATGTAACATTTATCTGTGAGATGAGACTGAAAACAAGACTGAACGCACAGAAACCACTATCACTCCACATATCACTTGTAAATATATACTTTTTTTTATTACAGTTCAAATTATACTGTAAAATCACTTTTTAATCTCTATGATAGTGTTATTAATTAACACTCTGCAATGACTGGTATGTAGGATGTAATATATTTTATAGAAAAGTTAATTATATTGTGTAGCTTTTTTGTACAACCCACTGAATGTTGTTGAAAGAAAGCACAAATAGCAAGAAAGCAACTTGTTTGTAAGGTTTGTACCAAGTGATTTCATAGGATGCATCCGTCCATCTCTGTGCGGTATGTTATATAAGTGAGACGATCACTACAAACTGTTTAAACAAAATCTGTGCAATTTATGGAAGAGGATGGATGCCACTAGTTCTCAGACTTTTATAAAGTTATGTATGCTTGAAGATCACTTACTTGTCCATCAGCACACAGATCATTAAAAAAATATATATATATTTTTTAAATTCAATTTTCATCATCATATTTATGTAATTAATTTTTTTGGCCACTTGGGGGTATCACTGCAAGCGTGTAAAACAGCTTTCACACATTTACATAAGCAGACAAACAGCATGTCATCACTCATTTGGACAAAAATATTTCTGTCCACCGGAGAATTGTTAAGTCCACTATTATTTCTCTTTTAGCTTTGATTTGGTCTCCCCAGACTCCACAGGGAAGATCCTAATTTTTCAGACAGTCACTAACTTTGTCTTCCTGCTGATTGGTGCTGGGCAGGTGGTATAGGGTAGATTTATCAAAGCTTGCCTAAAACAGCAGCCTGCTGACACTAAAACAAGATTAAAGAGAGCCCGAATCAAAACAGTTATGTTATGAGCTGTTAAATCCAAAACAATATGCTGAAGATGTTCAATCAGCGCTGTACAAATGAACTGGAAAGTGTGTGATAATTCTCTGTTGTTTTGTCATAACAAGCAACACCTTACATTACACTGTCTGTCATTTGATATGTTTCAGGCTAATACAAAAATATTGATTGGTGGAGCTTTAAGTAGATAGCACAAGAAGGCAAACAGCATCAGTCACATTTATTGTGTGAGCTGTTTTTTGTCAGTATTTTTTGTGATGAACCAAATTAGAGTCCATATAGCTGCAGTTCAGTTAGTATAGAATTAATTGTATCACACTTCTCTTCATGTACTTGTTATCTTTGAGAGCACCCAAAACCTTATTTAGGTAAAAGTAAATGATTGTTATCAACTTTTCTTCAAAATATCAAAATTAAAAGCTATCACTATGTGGCTGATCAGTCCATGACAGAATTACATTAGGCTATTATTAATGCATAGATGTGTCCAAAGCAAAATTTTGCAGCTGGATTGATTTTGAGCTCATTTTCATTACTGTCTATTTTGGGGAAATTGAATCTCTAATAATTTGAATTTGATGTTTTGTATGTAATATCAAGATCAGTGTGTTAAAGGTGCAATATTTCCCTCTGAAATGGCAGTACAAAATAGCATATTCAATTAAAACACTGTCTAAATGGAGCAAAGGCTGCAAGTTAGTTCAGGCAGTCACCTTAGATTGCATTGCTTTATACACACTAACATGTCTCACTCTCCTCACATCATATACCAAGCACACCCTCCCAACTTGTTGGTCTATTAAAGCTGCAAAATTTTCCATCTCTCTCTCTGATATGTCAATGCGGCAGCTGAGCTGAATTGCTTCCTGCTGTGTCGACCTCTCCACTACCTCAGCATTCACCTTTAGACTCCAGGGGGGATGTTTACTCATCATTCCCCAATTTCTATACGTACCATACCTGCGGGGAGGGATGAGCTCAGAGCCTAGACACCAAACTTTAACAATGTTCTGCTGCTGTAATAAGTCAGTGGTCTGATTGAACTGTATTTTTTTTATATCATTCTGGGTGCTGTACTAGCCGGTTTCAACTCATCTGCAAGCAGACATATTTACATTTAGACATACACAAACAGAAACACAAACAGGAACAATTTTTTTCACGTTTACTTGAACTTCAATAGCAATACAAGACAATCAGAACACTTGAGGCGATATGTACAAGGATCTCGGGGGGGGGGGGGTTGCAGAAAAGTTCTGAGGTTTTACATGATCTCTGGCTCTGCAGTCAAAAGTTCCATCACCAACAGTCAGTGGCAGGTCGGGGCGCAGAGGTTTTGGTCTTGATGTGAAATAGGATTGGTCAAGAGTTCAAAATCAATAGGAGGGGATGTGTTTAAGAGGCCCTCCAGTTGGTATAGATAAAATGCTTCACTGTGATACATTAATTATACAAGAATGATGTATATACACTCTCTCTCTCTCTCTCTCTCTCTCTCAGACACACACACACATAAACACTCCCTTACGCACACCTGTGCTCATCAAGCTACGCGCACACTCATACATCACGCACACTTCAGCACTTCCTCCTACAGTATGTAGCCTTGTAAAGCCACTATAAAGTCATGCACATGTTCTTTGAAAGGATTTTTTGGCAACACACAAGTGCTTCTTTGACACACTGCTTGCTTGCTACAGGGAGGGGCAACACCCAGCCGATGAAGCAATAGAAACTTAGACAACAGGCCAATAAGGATAAGCACCGATGAGATGGGAAGACACAGCAGGTTTTGGGGAAAGAGAGAAGAGAGAGGGGAATAGGAGGAAGAGTTATCAATGGATCACAGTCATACAAAAGTAACAAAACATGGAAAGGGGGGAAGTCTCGTGGTGATCGGGAGATAGAAGCAGGGAGGAGCCATCACTTTCATAGTCATCACTGTTAATCATCCATCATCATTAACCTCTTTATTAACATAATCATAATCGGTTTGATCGTTATGTGTTGTTATTATCACCATCTTCCTCCTCCTCCCTGGTTTCTATACCCCAATCACCACCGCCCTAGTCACAGGCTCGTCACCCGCTGCATCTGTCCATCATCTCCTTCAGAGGAGGGCTCTGGTGTGTACCCTGCCTCTCCATTGGATGCCATTGGCGGTGGCTGGTAGAAGGTCTGCAGGTGATTAGGCCGAGGACCCAGCGGGGGTCGCCCGAGGCTGTACGGCAACTCCAGAGCTGGCCGCTGAGGCTGACCTGTGGGGCTAACTTCTTCTGGACCTTCAGGGCTGCTGTCCGGGTACGAGAGGGTTGGGGGGGAGGTGCGGGTGTAGAAGCGAGGAGGGGAGCTGCTCCGGCTGTACACCTGCGGGGAATGGCGGGAGTAAAGGTTGCTGGGAGGCGAGTTACTTTCTCGTGGGGCGAATATATTTGTTGGCGGAGAGCTTCGGGGGAAGATGCTAAGCGGTGGCGAGCGGCGGTCTCCTGGGTAGAGAGGCGAGGGGTTCGAATCTCGGGCGTAGATAGGTGAAGAGTCAGCGTCAAGGTCAAGGTCAGGGGTCAAAGGTAGAGAGAAGCTGTCAGAATCTTCTCGCTCACCATACCGAAGAGACCCTCTGTCTTTCCCTCTTTTCCTCCCATCTGGAGCTCCATCTTTGCTCTCAAACAGGAAGGATTCTTCCCTGTCTATATCCATCCCACCTCTCCACACATCAAGCGCTCTGTCCTTCTGTTTCTCATTTTCTCGCTCAATCCCTGCTCTCCAACCATCTCTGTCCTTTAAAAACAGGGATTCATCTTTTTCTCTCTCTATCCCACCTCTCCATCCATCCATCCCAAAATCTTTCTTTTGAGTTATAAAAGTCTCTTCTTGCTCTGTCTCTGCTCCTCGCCACACCTCCATCCTTCCATCTCTCTTCTCCAGCATATGAGATTCCTCCCGCCCTCTGTCAATACCACCTCTCCATTCGTCCATCTCTCCATCTCTCTTCTGAGAGGTAAAAGATTCGTCTCTCCCCCTCTCACCTCCACTCCTCCATTCATCCATCATTCCATCTCTTTTTAATAGAAATGTCTCATCCTTCTCTCGGTCCTGGCCACCTCTCCATGTTTCTATGCCGGCCTCCCTCTGTTTCATCAGCAGCGGCTCCTCCAGAGCCTTGTATAGGGGCTCTGACTCCTGTGGTGGAGGAGGAGGAGGAGGTGGGAGGGGCCTGTCCCGATAACGATCCCGGTCTCTCTCTCTGTCTTTCTCCCTGTCTCTGTCCGTCCCTCCACTTGACTCTGCTGTGCTGCGGTGGCGGGACAGAGTACCAGGTGTGCGGCTAAGAGTGGAATAAGGCCGAGCTTGAACATCAGGGGGACGTGCTTGCTGTCTTTCCTGAAGCCCGCGTCGGCCTAGAGTACCTTGCAGCTGCGACCGGTCCCCATCCTTAAGCAGCTCACGGGAGTCAGAATCTCCAGAAATGCGTGCATGTGACCAGCCATCTTGTAAGCGAGGCGTTGTGGTATGGTCTTGTCCACGTGTCGTGGAATGTGTCTCAGTGTCTTGTGTGAGGTGCCTTGTTTGTGACCAGCCCTCTTGTGCATTGTGGCGTGTGCTTGGCTGCATGGAGGCAGCCCAGCCCTCTTGTGGTGGCTGTGCATGTCGAGTTAAAGTGGCAGTGTGAGTGAGAGCTGGCCTGTCGTGGTGGTGCGGCCTCGCCAAGCTGCCGTAGCGCTCAGGAGGAACAGGCATGGGAACTGAAGGCCTCAGGTTGCTCTGCACTAGCTCTGAAATTATCATCTTTTCCAGTGCAGCTGCGTCAGACAGATTACGACGCATACCAGCACCACTGCTCAGATCTGCTGCCCCATGCGGTGTTAGGAGCGCTGGGGAGATGTCATCTCCTCCTATTCCAACTCCTCCCTCCCTCAGAAGGTCAGTGCTGCCCACCACTCCAGCTCGGGATCCAGGAGTCGTCCCTAGACCATGCAGGGTGAAAGTGTTGGGCGTGTAGCCTCCATTGAGACACACGCTGTCCAACCCACAAGACTCTTGGCTTTGTGAAACACCACCCTCTGTTAGGAGAAAAAGGAAGAAGCCAGTTACAAAAAGCCAGTGAACCCATAAAGACTTTAGAATTAGAAATATATGAATGACCAAATGAATGAATGAGCAGAGTTTGGCGTTCCTGCTGAGGGTGTTTTGGATATTAATATTTTTGAATGAAATGTTTGGTTATGTAGCCACATGGAGAAATGTGAATTATGTCTTTATGATCTGTGCATAGTTACTGTGTGCAAATATTGCACAGATAGTCTATGAATTGAATCACAGTGCACAAGGGAGTGGCGCTCAATGATTCAAGTGAGCACAAGAGGGAAGAGCTCATACTCTGCTTGTTTCTGAAGGTTCCTACTGGTCCATGTTAAGACAGAAAGACAGAGAGGGAAAGTATAAAAAAAGAAATAATTATTTCAAGTAGAATAACTAAAAGCAGAATAAAACAAACTCAAACAATTCCAAACATCCATACTGTACAAAAACAGACAATTAGACACTGTACTGTGCAAAAGCTTTAGGCTATTAAAAGCTTAAAAAACAAAACTCGCCCAATTATTTTGTTGCTTTATAGATGGCTACTGTATAGGATAGTGGTTTAATAGTGATTCGGTATTCAGCATAGCCCAGAGTTTTGCACGGTTTTGTTTATATACATAAATAAGAGAATGGTAAACGATAATAATAAGAGAAAGAAAAGAATAGTCAAAGAAGCAGGGAGTACAGAAAACTGTATTAGGATGTACCTGTGGAGGTGAAGGGTTGATTATATCCCTGTGCCAGCACTGTGTCATATGGAGAGGCTCCAGCATGAGTCTGCAGCACTTGGTTAGTAAGAAAATGGTTCCCCAAAGCAGCTGGTGATAAAGAGGGAGAAAATAAATACCACATTCTTTGTCTGCAGAGCCAACATAACTGAGCTATAAACCAAACAGACTTTACCTCGGTTAAGAGTAGGAGTATTATTAACATCTGCTGCAATGAAAGACGACTCAGTCTGCCTGCGAACAGTGTCATTCCACATCCTTCTGATACGACTCTGAAACAGACATATTACAGAAGTTCAAAACTGACTCATACACAAAGAAGGAGCCAAAGCCATGGAGAGGCACAGTGTACTGTAGCATACCTGTCTGTTAGCTGTGGCTCTGCGACTCTGGCTGCTGGTGTAGCGGCTGTTGGATCTAAGGGCAGCACCCTTAACTGAGTCTGGAGAGCTGGACGAGGAAGTTGCGCAGCACTGTGAGAGACGCAGGCAACGGCCATATTCCTTCTGACCCTAAAAACAATATTTAGTCATGTAGACGATGTGTTTCTTCAAATATGATGATGTTACTGACAGACACCTGCAGTTATTTAATGATTCATGCCCACTGACACTGACCTTCCTGGCGAGGGTGCAGTGCAGTATGGTGATCAGAAGAGCCTGGGCAGTGTTGAGGGAGGAGAAGAGGTAAGCCAGGAGGAGAGATGGAGAAGATAGGAACATGAGGCCTGAAGACCAAGTGACACTCTGCAAGAAGAGCAGTGTCAGGGAGCCAACTGCCCATGCCCTGCAGACACCAAAGCAAGACGTATTTTATTTTTCTGATAAGCGATTTAAAAAAGACGTCACTTACCTAAATCTATTAGTTCTTTTAAATATGCTTTCACTTCCCTTATGTTCAAAATAAATAGAATTCAACTATGCCTCTATTTTACAGTACAGCTAAATTATTAACAAAAAGAGGGGCAAGGTGCATGTAAGAGCACTGAGGTTTGTAAAGCCAAATCTACCTGACAGCCCCCATCAGCAAGAGAAACTGTGAAAGAACGTTGTGACAGATGCGGGCTGCACTACCTTGAACATGCTTGACATAACTCACATACACACTCGCTGACTTTTTCTCTTTTGTTGAATGAATGCTTTTCTTCCCTCTATTTGTCATTTTTACAGCAATGCTAAGGTTTGACCTTTACTCACTCAAAAGGATGCAGAGTCTACATAGGTCATGCTGCTATTCAAAACTGCTGCAGTAATTCTGGTTTTTAAAAAGGCTAGAGTTGCTTGATTCGAAGCTATTCAAAATGCTGTTGTGACACTTCTTTCAGTTTTCTTACTTGTATTAAATACTATTAATAAAATGTTATTTAATATTAATGTTAATAATAACCAATGCACCTGAAAGATGTTTACTAAAACAGAGTCACAATTTATTTTTATCTGTCTAGGCCCATTCTCCAGTTATCATGTTTTACACAATGGCACATAATAATCCACCACCGAACGGCATGAGAGATTCTTACTAACCTCAGGTTGTCATGACGACTGGAGTCTGGCTTCAAAGCAGCGGTGCTGTGCATCTTATGTAAGGTCATCACCAAAACAACGAGGTTTAACTGATGCCAAAAAGGAAGATCAAACACAGTCAAATATATGCTCATTAAAAAATTACTGAACATGATGTTATGATACAGTCAAACAGGAAATGGTTGGCATTTATAACACAAGATGAAATCTCACCGTAATGATGACAGCGACGGGTCCAAGGAAACTCCAGATGAAGTAATTGTCTGTGCGTAGCCAACATCTACAAATATATACAAATGATTACAACAAATCAGAAGAAAATAAGAACCTCCAGGGAAAAAAAAAACATGAGCTGTCACAAAAATGTTGAGTAACTGTCCCCATCCAAGAATGTGGAGTCAAACACACACACAACAAACACACCCACAGACCAGTCATCTTACGCAGTTTTCGAGCCGTAGCCTCTGAAGTCGATGGCTGCGGACACGGCCACCACTAGCCCAGGAACAGAGTATCCACACAGGTAGAAATATTTCCTCCTGGAGTTCCTTCCCTCGAATACCTCCCGCTGCAGCAGGTACAGTTCCACCCCCTCAAGACACAACCAGCAAAACACAGAGAGCAGCGAAAAGTGCAGCAAGCCGGCAGTGATGGAGCAAAGAACCTGAAAATGTAAACAGAACCTTCATTATTATGTCAAGGTTTGTAAAATGTTATTTAGATCAACACATAATTCTTTAAAATGTTTTAATTTTGTACTCCAATATCATCATTAAGATAAATAAAATAAAATACTGACAGTGTATTGAGTCTTGTTGGCACCAACAAGGAAAAGAACTTCAGTGATGAGCAGGTTAGCCCACAGGTTGCAGTGAATGGTGCTGTGATCTGTGTGCCAGGGCGCCCCCTGGCAGCACAGTGTGGTAAGGCAAGTCACCAAACACACCAATGCTACAGAGATGCCGACCCAGGAAACCACATAGACCAGAAGCTCTTCTACACCAGCTCCAAACTGACAAAGAAAAGCAGACATGAAAGAAAGTTTTTTATTTATGTGATTATGAAGTCCATTTGTTTGTGAGCATTTTACGTGCTGAAGACTGCTATGTTTATATCTGTGTGCTACATAACATTTATTTAAAGGAATAAAATCACACGCAACAGAGCGAACATCTTACAGAGAACACATAATTTAATTTTATGGCAGAAAAAAATATTCTGCTACATGTATCACCCTCTCTCTGTCTCTCTTAAAGCCACAGCTCACAATTATCACCCACTCTGCACTTGATTTTTAACAAAATTTTAGAGAGAACAGCAGGGGTGAACTCCAACTGTGCAACCACAAATGGGCACTGTAGGGGGGAAGTCAGGAAGATCTTGGTGGTCGAGGAAGGAACTGGATTTAAATTTAAAGTCTGTCAGGTGGTCATCTTAAACTATAGTGTTAATACTGTGTAACATCTAACTTTTAAGTTCTTAATCTGATCACACAAGCAAATGCATCTAAAATGAATAGAAAAAAATGTGACTGTTTTCAGTGGTATGTCCATAATGGCTAAATATTTGCCAAATTAAACATACTGAAAGTACATTCTGTGACTGTAATAAAAAGGCTCTAGGCTCATACAGTGCAAATGCACAATTGCAATATGGCAAACAGTAGCTACAACATGTCTTCCATGAATTAAATGCTGCTATGTGTCAGTGTGTGTTACTTACAGCAGGTTGCTGGTATGTCATGAGGACAGCATAGCTGGACAGATGGTTGCAGGCGCAAGTAGTGTGTGTGTTGTTTGTGTGTAACAGGCGGCAGCCCTGTGTAGACCACCTGCCATTCCCAGAAAACCCTGATGCATTCCAAAAAGAGCAATTGGGACCAAAGTGGTTCTCCAGCTAAGGAAACAAAGGCATCAATAAACAGTATGTTCTACACCACAATTATGTACAGTGTTACAAATTTGCTTATTTTATTGTAACTTTTAAGCTGATCAGATTTGAGAGACCTGCAGGTGCCTAAGAGTGAAGATCACTGGCTCAGTGAGATACACTCTGCTGGATCCTCTGTGCACGGAGGCAGAGATGACATGCGAGTTTACCACCAGGCTCTTATGTCTGACTTCTGAGCTCTGGCCCAGCCCCAGTCCCAGCCGCAGGGTTGAGTTCTGGGTGGTCAGGAAGGAGCCCAAGTTCTTATAGAGTGAAAGGACTAGTTTCACCTGGCCTGGAGAGAGAACCATAGAGAAGAGCAAGAAATAATGGATCTGGAATAATGACATGTTTGAAACTTTACTATGTGAAGAGAAGCTAGTATTACTTCCACAAACAACCAGTCTTAGCCATGTTTTAATAACTATAATTTTCATAGATATTTGTTTGTACTAAATGTCTTTGTTACAACCACTGTATCAAAACAAGATTATTATATCCTTCTGCAGTACTTTTATATTTGGCGGTATGGTTGTGTTATGGGAGTGCAGCACCAAGTCCCCCTGCACAGAACAGAACAGGCACTGCTAACACAGCAAAGAGGTTTATAGGTGTACAGCAGCTTTGGGCAGCCTAAAGATTTAGTAAACAGGTGTCAGCTTAGCCATTAGCTCATGTGGGTTGGCACTGAGATCAGCTGATCTACCTGATTGTAGCAGAGCTTGACTTTGTGGCCTGCCTAAATGAACACCGCTCATTTTTTTGTTATGCGCCACATACCGTTGTTGCTGTACTGTTGCAGGGCCAGTGCTGATATCTGTAGGATGCTGTCACTGTCATAAGAATGAGGGAACGTCAAGTCCTGTATGTCTGCCTCTGTATTTAACACGTACACCTCCAGATCTGTGCATTAACAGGAACAGAGGTACACACAACTCTGGATGAGCTGGTAGTTTGAGGAGAATATGAGAAGAAAAAGAACTAAGAAAGAAAAAGACAACATACCAACATTTGGAGCCCTGTCACTGAAACGTTCTTCATAAAGGTTATTAGCCAAGAGAAATGCTCCTTTCTCTACTGCATCTAATAGCAGTGATGCAGAGCGTGATTGGTCAGCATTGCTCATATCAGCCCAGGACACAAGGGCTTCAGGACCGAGCAAGTTGTCAACTGTCTGAACAACAGCCTGAAAAACAGAGTGGGAGAGACAGTTACATCTATCTATCTATCTATCTATCTATCTATCTATCGATCTAGCTATCTATCTTACCTGAACATAAGCTTTGCATGTGCGTTCTCTCTTCTGCAGCTATAAAAAGGAGAAAAACATCTGTTAGACATCTATTAGAATCGTCATCGCTGACATTTCTGTTTTCATTTCCAGGAAAGGTCAAGCACACATCCACACTGACAACAGCAACAATTTACCTTGTTGTAATTGCGTGCTGCTGACTCTTTATTAGCTGGTCTCAAGGCCTGGAGCTGAGCGTCCAGTATCTCGAGCAGCTGTTCAATTAGCTTGACGGACATGCTGACATCACCAGCATAGATCCGCCCCCGGGTCAGGTTGACCAACTCCCCGGCGATGTTGGCCGCATTCTCTCCACTCTTAATCTGGAGTGAGGCGGGGGTGTTTATAATGTCAAATATTTTGACATTTAAGAGAGAGCTGCTTGCTGACTGGCTTTGGGGCATTTGCACAGCATGCATGTGCATTTGTGGTTGTGTGTGTGTGTGTGTGTGTGTGTGTGTGTGTGTGTGTGTGTGTGTGTGTGTGTGTGTGTGTGTGTGTGTGTGTGTGTGTGTGTGTGTGTGTGTGTGTGTGTGTGTGTGACTAACCTTCTGTGCAATTTGGCTGACCCAGGGAGAGGTGCAGTTGGAAAGGTCAGGGCCTCTGGAGTTCCATCCCACTGGAGACGACATGCATTGATAGGAGGCTATACCTGCAGAGACGGAAAAGGTGACTCAGAAAAGACAGCTCATATTTTATAACACTAGAGCATAGACTATATACTGTATATGACAGATGTAGCCTCTGTGTCTCAAGTGAAGCCATTGGGGAAGTCCCTTAAACTTGGCATTCGTTCATATTGACAAAAGGGAGCCTTTAGTTGATTCTATAAAAGTCTAAGAGACAGCTCTACTTCTCACTTGACTTATAATCTTGGGAAACACATTCCTGATGAATTTATGATTTGTTTATGAATTGCTAATTTCAAACCTTATTTTAGACAACATGATATTCATTTTATAAACTATTGTCCAATTTGGTCAAATATTTGCCAAGGGTATGCTTCAACCTTGTTCCTACAATAGCAGTTTTTCCTGCCTCAGAAGGGGCCTTTGGGGGGTGATTATGCATCTAAGTACAGTTGGTCCGCATAGTGTTAAGGCAATAACCCAGCAAACATGCCCATGCAGGCCCACAGTGGGTAGTTGTGGGTGAACCGGGGGGCTGTGTGAGCACACTTATCCCACGCAGGCCCCAAGTGGGTGTGATCACACAAGGTCCACAGCAGTTTTGCCCTTTGGGGCAAAACCCTATATGGGTTTTCTGACTTGCCCACAGAAAACCCATGAGGGGTCCATGTAGGCTATCTTATGTGGGGCCCATAGCAGTTTTGCCTTTTGGGGTACCCATGAGGGATTGCTGTGGGCAACCTACAGTGGGCTTGCCCACAGAAATCTTTGTTGCCCCCCATATAGGGTTTTTAGGGCAGCTGTGGGCTGCTGTGGGCCCTGTGTCGGCACACCCACTTGAGGCCAGTGTGTTCACCCACACCTACCCACTGTGAGCCTGGACATTATTTATAATAAAAAAAAACATACAGGGAAATGTGACTATGAAGGATGAAACCATAGAAATATGAGGCTGAGTAAAGGTGACTGATTTAAAACCTCAGTAAATCAAAGTTAAAATGGATATACTGCAAAGAACTCAAAAAGTGAAAGTTATCAGGCCATGTTCCATTTTCTAAAACAGAGTAACCTGTTTGATAGGATTTTAGTTTTTGTTTGGTTTTTTCTCTTTTTTTTGAGCAAGAGACTCCATAGTGTAGTGGTTTACACGTTCCGGTTCCCCTTGACACAAATTCCTTGGGGGTTGCGTCAGGTACGGTATCAGTTGTAAAATCTACCAAATACCAAATATGTGGCACTACCTGCTGTGGCAGCCCCTATTGAATAACGGAGCAGCTGAAAGCTGCTTTTATTTTTATTTTTTATTTTTTAACTTGAGCGACATTATGCTCTACACTCCATACCAGCTGGTGGCGGTAATATACCATGGGGCACATGTGGGCCCCACATAGCATGATGCAGGCCTACAGTGGGCCCTACTATGGGCCCCTCTCTGCTTAGTGTGAGCAGCCCACAGTCAGTCCACACTATGGGCTCCCCCCACATTTCACATTTCACCACAGTGGCCCCACATGGACATTTTTGTTGGAAAGTCTATGCATTTTCTTTTTTTCCTGATCATTTGATAAGCAAAATTATAATTTATGCATGAGTAAATTATCTTTTAAAAGAGCTGGTTAATTATTTTTTTTAGAGAAAGTCCAAAATTTGTTTAATGGGTGCCAAAGTTATTCCTGGACAAATCCCTGGATAAGCATGCAGCATCCTCAGTAAGATCCACCCCACCCTTGTCCATTTCAAAATACCAGGACAGGAACAGCCAAAAATGTTTAACTCGAGTCTTCAAAACAAGAGTCAGTAAAAGCATAAAAGTAAAGTAAAAGCATATTTTATAAAGGTATGTTTAAGACTTTAGGAAATCACAGTTTTCTTGTTACCCCTAATGCATTTAGTTTCATCGATTCCCTTCACCAGTTTGTCACTAACTTTGCCTTTGCTTTTGGTTCAGGGCAGGTATTGCTCAATAGGGTTCATTTTTGCTGAAAACAGCTGCTGCTGGAAATGAGGCCAATGAGAATGAACCCCGCAGTTAATACCATAAAAACAGAACTGCTGTATGAGCTAAAAGAAGTTACAAAGCTCTGTACAGCAGCAGTCAGCTGATTATTCACTATGAATTAAGTTTGACGCATTAACTGATCTGCTTAATTGCTGCACACATTTTGTTTACAAGACATTTAATGAAAACCAGGACTAGATACTCGTTCTGCAAATTAGATTTAAGTATAAAACAACAGTCACACCTGTTTCCAGTTATAAGCATGGTTTAAGATAAGACTCAATCATCACTGCTGTGCCAAACCCATGTCCAAACCATTCAACATGATTAGGAAGAGGCAAAATGCACCCCAGGCATCTCTACATAATCTCCATAACAGCTTCTCCTCAGAGGGAGGCAGGGCTGAGGAAGACAGCTGCACAGCGAGAGGAAGAGTTGCTGAACCCAGCTTCAACACACTGTAACCTCTCAGTCTCATCTGAGGCAAGTTCAAAGAGAGGACATCCGACTACATTTCAAAGGGAAACAGGATACACACATACACAAACACACACACACACAAATGCACACACGTGCAAATACCACACACACATGAAACAATTATGTTGGCATGCTCACATCTGTACACAAA
>VUQS01004083.1:20433-35027 GCA_015108495.1 Heterochromis multidens
GTTCATTCATATCAAATAATTATCAAATAACATGGAGAAAAATTCAATTAACAAGTTCTTTGCAACTAAAATATGCTAGAGAAAAAATGCTAGACTGCTTTTGCCCACACACACATGCGCACACACACACACACATGCACACACACACACACATGAAACAATTATGTTGGCATGCTCACATCTGTACACAAACACACACACGCACACACACAAACACACACACACACACACAAACATGAAACACACACATTGGCATGCCCACATCTGCCACACCTACCCAAAGACCCCTTAGGGCAGGGCCTCTCCACTGTCTCTCCCTTTAGGGTAGGGGGCCACTGCACCCCTCGTGCCACCCGACCCTCACATCCTCCCACCTGACCCGGTCCCCCGGGGGCCAAGGGGACACGCAGAGGAGGGCGTGGGGTCAGAGGGACCATGGCTGTGATTGGCCGTTGGTCAAAAGGCCCTCTGTTGATGACACCAATTGGATGGGAGGCTGATGGCCGCACTGGAGTCAGAGCAACTGTGGCTGTGTATGACCGGACAGTTGTCATCAGAGAAGACAGGGGACCTGGAGGGTCAAACAGCACTGTTAATTCTATACATTTATCACCAATGTCCAGTTACACAACTGCTACCTTTCAACCGACCTTTAGTTGGTGGCGGTGGTGTGAACTGTAGAGGGTATCTCAGTACATAGTAGTTATTCCACACATACAGCTGGTTGTCTCTGGGGTTGTAATCTATGGAGGAGATGTACTGGTAAGGGTTTGGGAATGGTATCTGAACAGGCAGCTCCTGCCCACGGCTGGTATCGTAGGCATAAACCACCATGTTGCTGCTGGCTCTGCTATCTGCCTGCCCCTCATCATCCTGGAAGACAGAGCGCACGGCATAGAGCACGCCACAGGCCATGAAGGCATTGCTAGCTCCACGTTTGTCAAAGCCAGTTGCCCAGGTACCCTCAAAGCGCAGGGTGTATGGGTTCACCTGCAAGCAGGAAAGATGTGAAATGGTGAAGAAAACAAAACCTTCTCATTTATTTCTTCATTCATTCCATAATTCAATCATTGATCTGTTTTCTTTCCTCCTACCTGGCTGACCACGATGCGTCCATTATTGGCTTCAGTAGAGTAAATAACCCAAAGGCCATTCTCATCCACTGCCAGATCGATATCCGACTTCCCTCCCCAACGGTAAGGCGAGGTATCATGGTAGTTGGCATTGACCACCACTGCCTCCCCGCTCTTGATACGCGTACGCAGGTCATACTTAACTAGGTTGCGCGTTCGCTCCTTGTTATAAAATACGGCACCGTCATACACCACAAAGCCTGTACCATCCACACGGCTAGGCAACCTAGAACATAGAATATTATGAAATATATGAAAATATGTAGTTTGTAACTTTGTCTTTTTACTTTTATAGAAGAACAATAGAAAGAATACAAACAGGAAACATAAAAAATTGGTATGCGGTGTGCCGACTGGAAGGCTCAGCATCAGATCATTAAAACCACCCAGAACATCACCAGTACCCACCAAACATCAGTGATATCAGCAAGATGTCTGTACAGAGTCCAAAAGATACTAAAATTAAATATCAACCCCAGCCACACTCAATTTTTTTACTTAATTAGGTCTGCTTCATTCATTTTTATTTTGTATGCTCTTTTATAAGTAGCATAAAAGGAGAAATTTTGTTATACAATCTTGTGTTGCATAAGGACAATTACATTATCTTGAATTTTGACTCTTTAGTGGCCTAATTAGGATTTTATTTTGGTGACACTTGCAGATATTGTGGTAGCCTTAAGAGCATTTATATGATACATTTTAATAATCACAGAACTGTTTATTCATCACTGAGAGCAAGCTTCTCAGAAGCTACATGAATAGATTATACCTTTATTTGAAGCCACAGTGGTGGTAAACTCTGCCACTAACTATGCAAACTACTACAAAAAGTGGTAACACGTTTAATGAGTGTAGCAGAAATATTCACAACCATAAATAGTAATGAGACAAACCTTAAAGGTTTTTAACTACAACTCTGCTTATTTAACCACACATTAGTAATAGGTTTTCTCACAGACAAAAAGAATGTTGCTCTTTTTCCATAATAAATTGATTTGGCTAAATGTGAAATAAGCCCCCAAGGCCTGCAAACTGCCATTATTTTTTATTACAGACTACTTCATTGATTTTTTTTTCAAGCTGTGATTAATCTACTTTACAGTTTCTTAAAAAACAATAAACAAACCAAACCCAAGAGTAACTAAATATTAATCAACTATTTCAACAATATATACAATACACAAAGCACTCACTTATAGGTTGTGGTGACTCTGTTTTGCCGATAGTCATCCCAAGAGGCGTACTCATACAGCACCTCTGTTCTATAGGGTGTCCACGGCATGACATAAAGCCTGTCACCAGCTTGCAGGGGGTCTTTACACCAGGCCCCTGATTGATGCTCCACCTCCAGGAGCGAAGAGGCTGGCTGGATGCTGAGCAGTGAGCCAGGACACACGAAAACTGGAAGATGGGAATTAGGTGGGGTAGAGGCAGGATGTGAGAAAGAAGAGGAAGAGAGCGGGAGCAAAAGAGCAGGAAGGGAAGTGCGAAAAGAGTGAAGAGAAAGAAAGTGGAGGCAGGTGTGGGGAGAAAATGGATCGATGCATGAAAAATGGATTGAATTAGATGCAGTCAATGCAGCGAGATTAAGGAAAAAGAATGAAGAGAAAAAGATAAAGGGATTTAAAACACCTGTGCTGATCTTGAGAGGCAAGCAACAGAGGAGACGTAAAAGTGTTGAAAAATCACACACTGTTAGTGTGTGTGCGGTGAGTAATACAACAGGGACACTGCAATGAAAGGTGTGAGTGTATTTATGTGCTTTTTGTGTGTATTTGAATGTGTGTGTTCATGTGTGTGTGTGTGTGTGTGTGGGTTAGTGCAAAAAGAGTGAAAAAGAGTGTGAGGTAGAGTCAGGGACGCAGAAGGCGGGGCTAAATTTTGCCTTGAAGTGAATGAGAGGGCAGGTTAGTTTACGCCGAGCACAACGATTGGTCCACCCACATGTCAATAACTGTATGGACACATATGTATACTGTACAGTCTCACACTGGCATGCAAATAGGCATGCACACACACCCACACACATAAGCAGTGCTTGGTAAGCACACATCCAGACGGATATACAATCACACAGATTTCGTCTTATTTTTCCTATGAAGATAAATAAGGGGCTCTTCCTATAAGGGAAGAAAAGGGAAAATAAGCATGAAGAGGATGACTGGACAAGAAGGAAGGAAGGAAGGAAGGAAGGAAAGAAGGAAGGAAGGAAGGAAGGGAGAGTGAAAAAAGAAAGAAAGACAGAAAGAAAGAAAGAAAGAAAGAAAGAAAGAAAGTAGAGGAGAGAAAGCTTCAAAGGAAGATTGTGTTTATGTACGTGTGAGTGTTTGTGTTGGTGTGCACAGAGACTGAAGGAGAGACAGAGAGATCAACCAGGAGCAAGAAGGAAAGGAAAGGTGAAGAAACTAAAGCAAGAAAGCAAGAGAGAAAAGATGAAGAGAGACTAGGTGCAGAACCTGGATAAAATTGGATAAAAGGACGGCTTTCTATACAACAAGAGATGGATAAAATGGGGAAAAAAGAACTGAGTAGGAAATGAAAAAAGGGGGGGGGCAACATCCAGCATGATTACGAAACAACGTCCTAGGGTAGGAGGAAGAGAGAAATGGTAGAAGAGAGGAAGAGAAGGAGAGAAAAGAGGGGGTTCGGGAGTAAGGAGAGATCAAGATGCTACAATGTATTGTCTTTACCTTTTTGGTCCACTTCTACTCAAGCATAGGAAAAAAAAGAGGGAGAGAAAGAAAGAAAAGTCAGAGGGTGAAAGAAGGGAAGTAAAGAGAAGCAAGAAAGCAAGCAAGAGAAAGCAGGAAAGAAAGCAGGAAAAAAGAAAGGAAGGAAAAAGGGAAGAAAGAAAGAAAGAAAGAAAGAAAGAAAGAAAGAAAAAGATTTGCACAGATAAAGACTTTGGAACTCATTCTCACCACATACATTATTGTTCACGTAAAAGGAAGGAGCACAAAAGAGACCCAACATATTCTTCTTCCCTCTTCTCCTCCCCTCCCGCCCTATCCTCCCCCCTACCCTCCCCCACCTCCCCCGATCTCTCCTTCCCTCAATCAGGCTCCTGTGGAGAAAAGAGAGCAACTCCCGTGGCGTGAATCTGGAAAAGAAAACACACACGCATGCACGCGCAAGTACATACTCCCAAATACACATACACACAGAAGACATACAGTTTGCCTTACAGTTTTTCTCTCTGTACTTTCTCCATACAACTTTCTTTTAACATTTCAGAAACACAAGCATGCACACACATTCCCTGAGAAACAAAAAAAAAGAAAAATCCAAGTCTTTTATCCATCAGTTTCTCAGGGAACTAGTCAAAATCAGAGATCATACGTACAAATAGAAATAAACACCAAAAACCTAAAATGCATCTTGGCAAAAAAACAGGTTAAATCTGAGTGCAATTGTGTTTGTGTGTACATACAGTATATGTGTGTTTATGTGTTTATGTCTGTTGATATATATAAATATATATGCATACTCACTGTAAGGGACACACTCATACTGGATCTCCAAGTACTTGTATGTTCCAGGACAGGGGTCTGGGAAGACGTCAACCCCTGCAACCACCACACACTGAGTCCTATTGTTACACCTGGAGGATGGATGGATGGATGGATGGAACAGTCAAAGGGATGATGGAGTGAGAAAGCAAAGAAAGGAAGGGGAGTGATTACCAGACAGGAAAGGGGAAGCAAAGGACACTCCATTTGTCTACTCTCCCACTCACTGAATATTGATCAGTTCTTCGAGGAAAACACTGCTGAGTACACACCTAATGGTGCAGCCAGGCACTCACACTTAGCTGGAGAGATTGCTTCACTTGCAATGTATACATGACACACAACACAACCTACTAGTCAACATGTATGTTGTGCAGCAATGCACACACACAAACAGTTTGTGCTCTCATTGATTGATGTAACCACTTCTAAAAGACTTATTCAAATAACTCAAGCATGACATTACAGTTTGCATCTTTACTGTGAAATTTTAAACTGCTTATGCAAATATAGTATACAAGCAGCAAGATGTGCAACCCAACACATACTCACCTCTGGGACATAATCTTTAGTGCGTCAGGGAGGTAACACTGTGTATTCTCCATCTGGAAAGGGTCTGCATCACAGATCTTGTCATCGGTGCGTCCATAATTGGCAGTCTCCACCATAACCACATCACTCCCTGGGCATCGCAGCTCTATGGGGTAACCCTCGCATGCCAGCTCCCTGCGTAGCAGCCCGAATGGCATGGCAGCCCGGGACATGGCTGCACATGAGGTGTGGAAGAAGTGGGGGAAGGCAGCAGAGGATGAAAGGAGAAGGTGGAAACAAAAAAAGAAAGAAAGGCTAAGTTTTCAAGAGAAAACTTGGTTCATGATTTATTGTTGTATTGTCTGATTTTCTTCCTCTATGACAGCGATTTGAAGCCTCAGAAGAGACTCAAGTGACCATTTGAAGCTCCAAACCAATCAATTCCTACCGACTCCCCTGTTATTATGCCCAACTTTACAGTTGAAATTAATGTTTACAGACTAATCCAAAAAATTGTTTTAGCTTCTACAGCTAATTTACCCCTTCATAACAAAATTAAACGTGAATCTATAATAATAATAATAATTTTGATTTATATAGTGCAATTGAAGAAACCCAAGGTCCCTTTACACAAAAAAAGTCAAAGGCCTCAGTGATTAGGTGACATTTCAACTGCTTTTGAATTTATACACAGTACTGTTCGAAAGTCTTGGGCCACCCCTAATTCCTACATATTCCTACAAGTAAAATTGGAAATAAGTGCAGCAATTTATTGAAACATGAGAAAACATACATGCAAATATAGTATATAAGACAAAAACAGACTTTGTGCAATTCTAATGAGCTTGAAAGTCAATATTTGGTATGACCACCTTTATTCTTCGACACAGCCTGAACTGTCTTAGACAAGCTTTCTTTATTTCTAATTTCTTGAAGTAGTCTTCAGGAATAGTTCTCCAGGACGTCTTGAAGGACATTCAAAGTTCTTCTTTGGGTGTTGGCTGCCTTTTGCTCCATTTTCTGTAAAGATAATCCCACACTGCTGCAGTAATGTTGAGGTCTGGGTGCTGGAGTGGCCAATCCATGACTTCATTGTGTGTTTTTCTATCCAGGTATGCTTTTACAGCACTGGTAGTGTGTTTGGGATCAAAATGAAAAGCTGAAAATGCTGCATCTCTCAGGTCCTGTGTCAGCTATTTTCTGGATTTCTTTCCTATTTCTTATGGACATGACTTTCAGATACTGTTTGTCTGCTGCAGATAGTTTTTTCCTCAATTTTTTAAGAACATACTGCACATCATGCCAAGATATGTCAAGTTTGATGCTAATACCATTTTTCATAGATTTTCACTAAAGAAACATGTACAAATTATGTGTTTTTGTGAAAGGTACAAGGACTGGACTGAAAATGAGTGAAAAAGCAGCCAATGTCAAAGAAAAACTTTGAGAAACCTTCAGAAACTATGGCTCCTTGGAAGCAAAACATTTTTTTTTAAAAAAAGGGGGTGACTCAAGACTTTTGCACAGTACCGTATGATGTGCATAATTATGGACGCTGACACAGTCTAATATTTGTTTTAAGCCTGATTTACAGTCAAAGTTAGCATCCCATTTAATATCACAAGTGACTTACAGAAGTACCTTGCTAACCAACCTGGGAAAACATAGTGATAACACCAGATAACACCAGAGCTCTACTTCTGAATGTTTAATGTTATGTCGCCTTTAAAAAAACAACTGTTGAGTCTTTAAACATAAAAAAATCGAAGGTGGCGTCAAGGGGACTATGTCCATGTTTTATATACAGTCTATGATTAACATTACTGAGAATCTAAAGCCAAGCTATCCACTTTGTGAGGCTGTACTTAAGTATGAGTAGTGCACTGTGATGAATGCTAACATGCAAAATCTAATCCCAAAGTTATAATACCATACCAGTGCCACCATAGATACTGTATCTATGGTATCCTCTGGACACCCTGGATACAGTCAGATTTCAGGCAAATTTCATGCCAATACATCCATTAACTGTCAAGACATTTTAATGAAATATCAGCCTCATGGTGTCCATGGAGAAAAGGCTGGGGATGAGCAATTTCTGTAGGATTAGAGTCAGTACAGAATTTGATACTAACAATATTAACATTTCCATGCTGATTACATCATCTGGGTTACCTTGTCAGGCTTTGGGAAGATAAATACTCCTGCTCTACAGATGGGATCAGCTATCCAATACCGAGAACTATAGGACATTGAACCCATTAATGATTCCCTAGGATAGAGACCTTACTTTGACTGCCTCAGTCAAATCATACCCATACCTCTATTTGCTATTTGATTTGTTAACACATTTAACACACATTAAACATGCTTTGAAACTGTGAAAACATTGAACACTGCTAATTTAATCTTTAAAATGCACAAGTGTGAAAGCTAACACTGGAAGGATTCCCAGATGTGACTGTTGACATAATCACATCACACCTCCTCTGTAACAGCTACATGTGATGCGTAGCTTTTAAGCCACTACTGACGCTCAGGTGCTCAGTAAACACAATCAGACAAGTATAGGATTTCATTTTCTTTGAGCACTACATGTGAATATATTAAATACAGGCTCAGTGAAAACACTCACCTGACATCCTTATAAATCTGTGTAAACCATGGTTATTGGAGAAAATCCCATTACCATTACCTTAATCCGCTTTCTCACACGAGTTTGAGTATCATGTATGCATGACAAGGTGTTTTCAGCATCAGGATTAAACTCACATTAAACCAACACTTTGGTGCGATTAGTATGCTGCTGGTGTACTGTAACTGTCCGTGGTGCTGAATGGCTGATTGTTAATTGACTATGAGCTACAGGCAGCCTCTCATACACTCCAAACTTGTATTCAGATCTTGCGTTTGCATAGGTCAAAGCATTTCATACAGTTTGTCAAGATGCCTTTTTTTTAGTGGCAATGGGCTAAGTTCCACTTCACTATTACATTATATGTGAGTCACACAAATCTGTGTTGCACTGACATTATCTATCGCCTTTCAGTTTATGGGATTCCTCCTGCTGAATGCTGTCAGAATCAACACCTCGACATGATACTACATCACCTCGACATGACACTTACCTTGGCCAGAGGGTGCTACGTGAGCCAGAGTGAGCACGCCCACGAACCACAGTGACACAGCCATGCTGGGCAGGAAGAGTTAGGACGTCACACCACCACAGCGTTAGGAGAGCCTGGGGAGGAAGCAGTGGAAGTGTGAGACTGTGAGTGAAAAACTGCACCCTCTCGTCTTAGTGGAGATCTGTGTGTGTGTGTTGGATGGTCAGTAACCCACACTGACTATGGAAGAGTACACGAGACACCACAGCAGGGTGGAAAGAGGACAGAATAATAAAGAGACAGACAGACAGACAGACGGACACAGAGAGGGAGCAAAATAAAGATAACAATTGAACAATCGGTGAGGCGAAAAGCCCCTCAATCGGCTGTTACCATGGTGATAGCACAGTGCAGTCTCAGGAAGAGAGAGAGGGACGGAGAGCGAGGAGGTATACGCTGGATGTGTGTATCTGTTACTGAAAGCGCGCACGTGAGAGTCTGTGTTTTAAGTCCGTAATTAGCCAGAAGCAACACTGGCCACTGACCCATAAAAGAGTCTTAATCTTTCTATCCTTAGACACACACACACACTCAGAGGCAGAGGGCTGGGCTCAGCTTAGGCCACTTTTCAGTAATCCTAAATAAATGATGTCGTAGAGGCGATCTCTTCCCCCGCAGGCGTAACTAGGTAAAGCAGCTGACTGAAGACACAGGTGATCAGAGGGCAGTGGTGCACTGTGGATTTTTATGAGGGAACATACGGGGTGCAGGAAGATGAGCTACAAGAGAACAACAGTAATATGACTCCTTAATATAGACTGAACTCTTGGCCCTGAACAGAAGGGACAGTGGAGACTGAGTGACATCATGCACGCCATAGCACTTCTTTTTCCTCTTTATGATTCCAATCTGCAGCTGCAGTGTGGATTCAGTTTCCAGCATTACAGTCTTGGGAGTTTGTTGTGTGTGTCAGTCTGTGTGTGTGTGTGTGTGTGTGTGTGTGTGTGTGTACATAAACATATGTGTGCTTGTGTGTTTATTTGTGACTCGCTTTTCGCTCCATCTTCTTGTTAGGTAATGATGGCCGACAGATTTAGGTCACTCCTCACCAAATGTCCAACATGCATTCAAAGACTTGCGCTCGCATGCACACACACACAGACACACTCACACGCAAACAGGCACATGCGCACAAACTAATAAAGAGAAAAGAAACCTCTGCCTTCTTTAAATCCACTGAACCAACAAGGCTGTAATAAAGGCCGCAGGACCACTGTGATATGCACACACACACACACACACTAAATATAAAAGACTCTACAGAATGAGAACATTTCCATTTTTTATCAGATACACACACAACCACGCAAACACGTACACACAATATGTCCAGTCTCATCCAAACCCCTTATGGCAGCATTTTCTTATGCCTGCAACCCCAACTCTCTCTCTCTCTCTCTCTCTCTTGCTATAACACACACACACACAGACACACACACACGCGCGCATAGATGCAGAGTAAGTAGAGCAAGGACACTGATGGCCCTTGACAAAGCCACACACCCGGTTCCCCCTGTTTGCACCACCATGCTCACTGCCTACAACCAAAATCCCACCCCGGGCAAGCAGCCGGCCTACTTGAAGTGGCAGCTATCTCTAAGTGAGTGTGTGAGTAGAATGCTTCGAGTGAAAAAATTACACACACACACATTAATATACATGCTGTGAATAGACACAACCATTTACATAGAATATATACAGAGAAAATTTGTTTAGAACATGTTTACCCTGAAGTTACGTAACATATAATGTTCAAACATACATCTCTTTTTACACTGTAACATTTCATGAAATAGAAACTTAATTCTTGTGAGAATGCCTGGTGTAGAAATGTAAAAATCTCAGTTACATACACTCACGCAAGTTAGAGGTGCAGGCCATAAATTCAACAGAGGGCGAGATAGAATGAGAGAGTAACCTCCCCCTCTTTGGCCAGAGAGCAATCAGTGCCTGAGGGTAGATCACTATGAAGCACAAAGTGACAAAACAGCCTTGTAGCACTATGCTCTTAATGGATGAATGAATGTGTGTCTGTATGTGTGTGATGTAGAGGGAGGGAGACTAATCAAGAGGTGTAGGAGAGACATATAGATTAGTCTTCCAACAGCACCCTGAAAGGTTTATTGGCTGAAAGACTTTTTAATAACAAGAGTGAGAAAATTTTCTTGTCGCCGTGGATAATATTTAAGAATCAAAACACACTACAGTGCCTTCTGCTACTGCCAGTTTCAGACCATTGACCTCTACATTTCCCAGAGGGTTGAGGCCTACATGCTGCAGTCAAAGCCACTTACGGGGTTTTAGAGCCTGTATGTTTGTCTGGTCGATGCCTGACTCTGGGGAATGCAGGTGTCGCATTCCCCTGCATGTATTAGGGTACACTGAGAAAATGGGAGTAAATAGCATATAAAGCCCATTTTATAAGGGTTAATCTTATTATTTTATTTACTGTCATATTTGTTGTTTTTATGATTTTAACAAATATTCGTATACACACATATATCACTCTCTGCTACTTAATATATATCTGTAATACGAGTGTATAGATTAATCCTACAGAAGGCCAAAAAGGCTGAAAAAACCTCCCTGGTTTCTCATACTGTGCCACATGTGTGCATTAGTATTACGAGTTGGAGACCAGGATCTCTTACAAAAAAAGTTTTTGCACAAAAAGTAATTTGATTTTCTCTCACTTAAAGAATTGAGTCTTTTCTAAAGACTGCAGGAAGACTGATTAAACATTGATAAGTTTCCTCACATATTTATCACGACTGTAATCCTACCTTCAGCAAACACTCTCTGAGCTAAAAGCACACCATGCATTTGTGCTCTTTAAGCACTTTCTCCGTATCAGAAACTCCAGAATTTTATGTGTGGTTGCTCATTAATCATTCTTTTCTTTGTTTTTACTTGATCAGTACAAAGCACAATAGCTGAAATCTGTTACTGTCACATTTAAGATTATTGCTCACCGTAAATCTGTCTTAAAGCACAGATTTGCATTTGCTAAAGTCTATCTTCAAATAATACTTTTATATTAGATATGGGCATTGAAAGAGGTTGTTTTTTTTGGGGGGGTTTTTTTTGCCACCATACCTCTTCTCCATAAGTGACCATAAAGAAATATCTTCTTAGTATGGCTCCAGAGTAACTGACAGTGTTGCCCCATTGATTTTAAAATTTAGCTGAAGCTTATATATAGCCTCAGTGTAAAAAAAATCCATCGCCCAGGCCAGTCAGAGGTGGGCGGGAACCAATCTCAGACTAACAAGGAATATAATAGGAGGCCTGTGCTGCATTCACGTCAAGTGGGTTGCATGGTGGAGGTGGAAAGATTCTTATACCAGTGAGTTGCAAGCTTTCATGTCAGTTGTGTGACTGAAAAGTGGGTCATGTGAGTATTAAAATAAAAAAAACAACATATAATAATGCATTGGCAATGTAAGATTATGTATCATAAATATGGGTGGATGGCAGATTTTTTTTTCTACAGGCATGTCTCTTTTACTTTAAGTGCCAAGTCACATAGTTTAGATTTCAGATTTCAGAAAATGTGATTTTTGTAATAACAGTTTAGATATCGGCTTGAACTGTAATATAAGTCAATCATCAGAAAAATAACTATTGTTTTTTTTAATAACCAAATAATCATTTGGGGTTTGTTTTCTGATGTGTTTCTTTGTTTTACATGTGTGAGATATAAGTTGCATTTTCAGAAGAGCTACAGGCTCATCATGTCCAACACATGCTAATATTTGTTTGGAAAACGATTGTGCTGATGTTGCAAAGTCTTGACACATCAGATCTCTTGGCAGTTTGCAAAGGCCTGATATTAGATGATCTGTTAATGTTTCATGGCCAACAGTTTCCAGGAAAGCAGGATGTTCTAGCCAGACGCAACTGGCTCAGAAAAATGTTTGCTTGCTAGAAAGAACTGAAAGTGACATCTGTGTTAATTTAGATGTTCTGTAAAATGAACATTTTATACTTTCTTGAAAGCCTTCTTTCTCGATTAAGGAGGAATTTCTCTCACACAGGTTTGGATTTTTACCATTACATTTCATATCTTTAAATTTCTTGTTTTAGGGCATTTAGTTCCCTGCATTAACTGAAAAGGAAACAAAATATTCCTAACTGTTATATTTGATCTATAAACAACTTGTCAAACTATCTTTAACTAAAACTATATTACATTACATATCAATACAGCTGTATAGCTGCCACATTCACACACATATATGTGATCAACAATTGCAGTTATTAATATTTTAAAATGTACATAAGTACACACGAGATGCTGTCAGATTTTTTAAAAATGTGGCATTGCTCTTACTTGTATGTCAGCATAACCTGCTACGATAATATGAGCTGCTGGAAAATGTCATCAAGACAAACTTGTGGAGTAAAAAACAGGATTGCAGTTTGGATTTTAAAATGTCACATGGCTTAAAAAAACCCTTTACGACACAAGATCATTAACTGAAGTACGAGAGAACAGAGCAGCGTGGGCAGGAAGGAAAAAAAGGTTTATCCACAATAGGTTTTTGCAAAATAGCAATATTAGATGCAGTAAAATGGCAGGAATTTGTCTCCTCGCAGAGATTTTGTCAGAACGTGTATGTTAAAATCACTTGACTAAGCAAAAGCATATGCACATATCTCCATGTAAGCTATACAAATTTGTTTAAAGAAAATGTATGACATGATATAAAATTTTATTCATACCACCTATAACTACTGGAAAAAATAGCATAGTTAAATATGTCTTATATCTATTAGTAATATAATATAAACATAAGATTATTATTTGCTCAACAGTCTGAACTGAACTGTAATAGAATATTAATTAGCTGCTCTTTTGACACTGGCAAATTTAAACCATTTTTCAATGCCAAACATTCAAATATGAGGGTTTGCCCCTTCTTTTTGTCATATATGATATTATAAGAAAAAAAATCCGAGCAGATGTCTATTCTCATATCATGATATTGATATTACACTGATATGTCCGCCCACAGCTCTGCACAGGCTTGCATAAAATGCTCACAGCACAAACGGGGAGACTGACTCAGTGTGTCTGACTGATTCAAGGAGACATGAGAGGAACCTGTTCGAGGTGGTCCAAACAGAAAGAGACAAATATGGTGTGTTTTACAAGTCAAATGACAGAAAATCCATCCAAATTGTGTGTGTGCATGTATGTGTGTGTGTGTCTGAGTGGTTTAAGCAAATCACCGTGCCTTTTTTTCTCCACAGTAGTTGATGTAAATGATCCCTACATGGAAACAAACCTCATTACCTTTGTTTTCTCTTTCCCATCCAACACGCAGTGTGGACGCGAACACACACACACACACACACACACACACACACACACAGAAGGAAAGGAGTCACCTCTCTAAAAATCTGTGTTCACAGATATTTCTCTATGTTAATTAGCTCATTTTCATTTTTTTTTTAAATTTATAATTAATAGGACACAAACAATATCTTTGCACACTCATGGCTACAAATGAATCAGGAATTGAGCCTGACAGTAGCGCAGGAGTCCTGTCAGCCCCTTAGCTATTTCTCCATCTATTCCCTTAGCCTTTCTCTTCTTTCATTCACCTCCTTTGTCCTCTGCATCTCTCCATCTCTCTCTCTCTTTCTCACAGTCACTCCTGTCTCTCTGCCTGGCCTCCTCCACTGACCCAGTCCTCTCTTTCCCTCTCTAAAATATTGATAGTGGACTCTCACTCAATCACTCTGCTACGTCTCTTCATTTCTGTCTCTTCTCCTCGTGTTCCCATCTGTGGTGAATCAGCAAACCAAACCTGCATTAAAACCTCTTTGTGTGTTTTTACATCACTGTTCACTGCAGCGCACATGACGCTGCAACCAAAGGTGTGTGATAATGAACATAAATCACACCACCCATGACAGACCCCTCTGGTGTTCCAGTCTGGGACACCCTATTACGACACTTTTTTTCCCCCTCTGATGCCCAAAGAAGGGTAATCACGTGCCTTTGAATATTTCACAGCACTCATGGCTCGCACTCCTCTACTACTGACCCAGGTTTAATGGCAGCCAGCGGTAGAAGCCCCAGTACAGCAACACATCAGATCCCTGTCCCTCAGTGATCAAATGGCCCTTGGCATCGGCATCGGCAGCAGCAGCAGCAGCAATACCAATCAAAGAAGCGGGGCACCTCTGCTATCCTCTGGGGCATTGATCATATATGTGCGATTGTGCGTGTGAACGAGAGA
>VUQS01004083.1:36183-64456 GCA_015108495.1 Heterochromis multidens
CAAGGTTTGTCAAATTGAGCAAAGCTGCTGTGTAGGCAAAAGCAACGGAATATAAAATACACAGTGGCTTATGTTTATTCAGGCATCTGTCTCCTTTTACAGGTCCGAAAAGCTCCGATGTAAGTTTAGCATTTACAGTTCTATGACCACATCATGATGAAAGGGGAGATGAGGTGTTTGTTATGTACTCTGTGCTGCACAGTGCACAGCCGGCCAGCAAAGACATTTGCAGTATGTCCATGTTTTGTGCAGCTCTGATAGAAAATATGACCTATTTGTCAATCTGGCTATAATGTTAGAGCTTTGATATAAATCATCATGCCTCTGCCTTTTCTAAAGCACATCAATCCATACCAATCAAACCTGATGACACCTGATGATACTCTGGCTTCCTTTTCTGTCTCTCAGATGCATTTCAACCCCAGTGCTGCTGCTGTGATTACTGTGATTACTGTCATTCTGCCATAGATTTTTGTACTTGTATTTTAGAAGTACTGGCAGCATGTAGTTAAGGCATGGGTCACTTAGAGGATATAGAGGAAGGAAGAAAATGTCACAAAGAGAAGGAACTGTTGCAAATGCAGATCTTGCCTGATCACTCGAAAGCTTCATCAGTGTAGCCTACACGCGCAAGGAAGTGTGCAATGACTGGAAGTGGTCTTCATTATGACAGAAGATGATTTACAGTCAAAGCAGTGCAATGATAGTGTAGTAAAGCCAGTTTCTCCATGATTTCACTTGACTCCCTTTGAATAGCTCTGATTGCTGCTTGTGTAGTCTGTAAAGTGCAGCTAGACTTCACAAACACTCAAAGCAAAACAGTCACTAACAAAATTATTTTAATGGCGCTGAATAATTCATTGATTTCAGATTATGCATGGTGTGTTTTGATTGGACGCACAAATTATCATTTTAAAAAAGTGCATTACAGAGCTGTGTTGTTGAAAATGGAGAAATGGTTATAATCATCTCCAGTGTGTAATAAAACAAGCCATAATGGCAAGACTTGGCTCAGACCAAACCTAGTCTTGACTGTATACTTGGCAGCATTCAAAGACATCAAATATAGCCAAATCAAAGCAGCTGTCAGTGTTCCTTTAGATAGTGTTATATTTCTTTTTGTTGTTTGCTGCCCACATACTGTATACTGGAGCTGCAGTAAGACCACAACCTTTGCTTACCACTGATCTCGAAAAGCAAAGCCAGTCACAATCAGATCAGCTTCACATTTATACTGAAATATCTGCAATATCTTTTTGCTGTAAAGGACAACAGCAAGTTTTGGGCAAATCAGCAGTCTTCTTCTCCTGTTCTTGGTCTCCATCACCATGGTGATCCCCCTCCTTCCTTGTCATCCGCTCCTCCAGCCGCCTCCACACCTTCATCTCCACCCCCACCCCACCCCTTTCGCTTTTTCTTCTTCTTTTTCTTCTTCTCATCTTCCACCTTATACTTCAGTCTTCTCATAGGGTCGCTGAAGCTGCGCATGGACTTGTCCTCAAAGTCCTCTTTGTTCATGAAGTTCCTGTCAATGAGCTCTGCTGCCTCCTGCCAGTTGCAGTAGCAGTCTGGGCCAAGGCGGAGTATCTCGTCGACAGCGTTAGGGATGAGGATGGAGCAGTCAGGACGCAGCACCACCACTGTGGGCACCTCCTCCACATTAAACATAGCCTCCAGCTCCCTGCGGAAACACACACACACACACTGGCATAGAGCTAATGGATTTATACAGCTAGGTATATTTACATTACCATCATCCACCACCAGGTTATACACACTTATAACTGGCTAATCTCACACACCTCCTGTAGGGGTCCTCATAGGCCAGGAACAGGCACCTTTTGGGGAGCTCTTTGAGGAGGCTTTCTTGCTCATCCTCTGACTGGTCCAAACTAGAGAGTGAAAGGAAAAAGATAAACTCCAGATAATCTATTCAAATGTCATTTTTGCTTGTGGTTCTTATTTCCAACAGGAAATTATACTTCATACATGCATTATGTACTTTACGTAGGTGCACATATGCATACGCAGTTTAATTTTAGACTAGGGTTAGAGATAAGGTTAGTTTAATAAAGTAGCAGTGGAGCAAATTTATTCCAGTGTTAACAGACACTATGGCTCTAATAAACACCTAAATGTGTGAATCTGTGTGTGTTGTACCTAATGTACAGGAGAACCAGTTGAGCAGCACGGTCCACATAGAACTCATCTGTCAACTGTTTGTAGAAGTCAGAGAGTGTGGGCGCAAACTGCCTGCAGGTCTCACATGTAGCAGAAGCAAAGAAGAGCATCAGGATTCGGTTCTGCAGGCGCATGGTGATCTCACGTTCTGTGTCCAGCTCATCTTGGTCCTTGTTGTTCTTCACGAGGACCCGATCAATGAATAAGTCCACCATGTTGAAGGGTCACACTGCTAAAAAGGGAGAAGGAAAGCTATTAATGTGCTTTTGGATTAATCAAGAAAGCATAAGCATATCACTACCCATCGTGAAAACACTAATTATGTAGCATAACACACATAACAATATTATAAAAAGGCTTGACATTTGCAAATATTTATCTGGGTGATTTAATGGCTTTGCGTTTCACTGTATGTTTCTACCCTTCTAAATCTATTACAGTAATCATATATAATCTCGCTTGCTGTTAAATCGGATAATCCTCACAGTTGCTTACCTCTAACAAATATTATCTCTCCTTGAGGCAGCAAATCCAAAAAGAAAATAGCCTTCAAAATCTAGCTTTATATTTCGTTTCACCTATTCCTTTATCACACTAGAATCACTTCCCAGTCTGCCAGTTTGTATCGCATTCACTCATTCGCCTTCACCTTGGTGGCAGTAGCTGCTCACTACCTCTTCTTTTGTGTCTCTGCTCTCCACCTCCCCTCATCTGTCTGGGAGGGAGGGATTGAAAGACAAGGTTACAGAGGGACAAGGAACATGAAGTGCTTACACTGATGGTGTGTGTATGTGAAAGCAGTGACTGAACAATCAAGTCTGTCTGAATAAAGAGCGAAGAAATTACAGAATGAGAGACATGCTTAAAAGAATAAAAAGGACCTTAATGAAGTGAGCCACTGTGAGACCTTTAATATTCAGTAACTAATGGAATAGCAGAACCACAGGGAATATGTGCGTAGTGATAGTTTGATTCGCTCTACTGGGAACACTACAATATGGCCACGAAAGCACACCAGTGATACAGACACTGTTTATATTAAAAGAATAGAGAATTTAATGGGGTTTTTTTTTGGAGAACATACAATGCACATTTAACTATGTTTTAACAAAATACAAACTCTGAGGAGACATAGTTAACAATGAATAGCAAAGACAAAAAACAGTGCTAAAAAGGTAAATAACATATACAGTATAGACAGTACATGACAAGATATTTATTTCAGTTACAAAAACAGCAGGCGCCAGCGCCCAAATTTAGCTGAAAACTGAAATTAAATATATATTTATCGGGTCCTTTTAGTGCCCAAATATTATTCAAAAAGCTGAAAAACACCCTGTGGTAGAAAATAGTTGCTGTTTACATATCCAGCAGACATCAGTCTCTGTTTGAAGTTGTGTTTCTGATTAATTTAAGCCTGTTACCTCTCATTTTAGCTCTGTTTTTAGCATTCACTTTTGTCTCCCCTTCCTAGTGAGAAAATGTTATATCTTGACTGTTAGCTGCAGAAAGTTGGACTTTCTTCACAAGCTAGTTGCTAGCCTTGTTTCTTTATCATGCTGAGCAGTACATGTACAATCCAGTGATTATTTATTTGAAAACAGCTGCCTGATGCTGCTGGAAATGGAGTTGATATGTCTTGAATTACTTTGCCAGAAGAATTACATTGTCAGTACAATGGCTAAAAAGAAAAGAGGGAAAAAATGCAAAAAGAAACAAGTCTGTAGAGTTGCACAGCTGGGGTTGCCAGTATACATGTGAGTCTGTTCTCACTATACACAGTAATTTGATCCTAAGTCAACAAGCGAGTATTGATTTGTTGAGCTTTAGATTGGAATCCTGGGGATCGATACTCACATATTTAGGCAGAATTGGTTTGTGCATGTTTGTGTTTCTCTGAAAAAAAAACAGTGATGTCTCTTATGATAGTGAATACCACCACCTGAATAATTACAACACCATATATTTTAAAAGCAATACTAATAACAATATGAACAATTGTAATATTAAAAATAAAAAACACCATCAAAATATGCAATAAGTATCCACAACAACAGATGAGCAGTAATAGTAGCATGTTAATTTCAAAGAGTCTGCTTTATAACTACATCTGCTCACTGCTTGTTTTTCAAAGAAAACTTTTTTCATCTTATGTAACATTAAATCGAGTCTTAAAATCATCAGCTCAAAAGGGTATTCTTGTTCTAAGAAATAAAGGCTATTCCACTCAGGAAATTAACAACAAAAAACTGAACTGTTCTGTATAATGATGTGCACTACTCCCTACACAGAAGAGGCCAAACTGGGTCTAACTTGATTAGAAAGAGAATCTGGAAGCCAGGGTGCAAAACTGCGCAAGGCGACAAGTACATCAGAGTCTTTGGCTTGAGAAAAAGACACCTCACAGAGCCAGATTGTACTGGTTTGTAAAGGGATTAGTGCACACTGCTGTATGAAAACTTCAGTTTTTTGGATATTTCCTCACATAAAAAACAACTTTCATTTCATATGCACTGATATGTATATATGTGGGCACACCAAGACAAAAGGCTAAGATAAATTTGAACTTGAGAACAAGGAGTGATGGTTGCTGAAAATGGACTCTGGTTTGCCTATATATACACATCCATCCACTTATCCAATTCAGGGTCATGAGGGGGCTGTAGCCTATCACAGCTATCACAGGGTACACCCTGGACAGGTCACCAATCTATCAGGTAACACAGAAACAGCCAACCATTCACACTCACAGGGAATTAAGGTTTACCAATTAACCAATTAATTATTAATTAAACCTATGCATGTCTTTGAAGTGTGGGAGGAAGCCCAACGACCCAGATAGAACCCACACAGACACGGAGATGACATGCAAACTCCACACAGAAAGGACTGGATTTAAACCCAGAACCTTCTTGCTGTGAGGCAACAGCGCTAACCACTAACCACTGCGTAATGATGAAATATAGCAGTTATCATTGACAACATTTCTGATCAATTTCATGCTATAGCAGATAAAAATAAATGTTCTTTTCTTTCTTTTTAAAACAAGGACATTTCTCCTAAACTTGAGTGATAGCATATATATTTTTGGTTATAGGTTCTCCTCATCTCCTCCTCCAGGTACCTTTATCTCCCTCCTTTCTCTTGGTATCCCATACTCCATCTTTCTCCCCTTCCTCTTCATTTCCATCTTTTCCCTTCCCCCATAACTTCCACCATCTCTTTTTGTGTTTGTCGTCCTCTGTTTTATATTTGAGCCTCCTCACAGGGTCAGTGGCACTGCGCAGGTTAAGATTGTCAAACTCCTCATTGAGCATGAAGCTCCTTTCAACAAGCTCAGCTGATTCCTGCCAGTTCTGGAAACAGTCACAGCCGAAACGACAGATGTCCCGCACAGCATTTGGAGAGAGGATAGAGCCATCGGGACGCAGGACCACTGTTGTTGGTACGTCCTTCACTTTAAACATGGTCTGCAGCTCCCTGAAAAACAGAAATAGAGGCTGGCATGAAAATATACACTAATTTTGTACAAAGAGTTATATAAAGTCTTCCAAACTTGGTTGCACTGACATACACCTTAAATATATACACATATGTTTAAACACTTACTTCCTGTACGGGTCCTCAAAGGCCAGAAACAGAACCTTTTTGTGCAGCTCTTTGAGGAATTTTTCCTGCTTTTCCTCTGATTGGTCCAAGCTGGAGAGAGAAATCTGGAAATCTTATAACTGATCAAATAGATATATTTGTGCAACTGCATATGTGTAAGAAAGATATAGATTAAAGGAGATGTGAGAACCTGATGTAGATGAGTGCGAGCAGTTTGGGGTATTCGATGTATGCTGGATCTTTCAGTCTCTTAAAGAAGTCGTTCAGAACAGGCACAAACTCCAGGCACTTTTCACATTCAGCAGATGCAAAGAACAGCATGACAATGCGATTTTCGAGAATCCCTATGATCTCCCGCTCAGTGTTGAGTTCGTCTTGGTCCCAGTTGTTCTCTATGAGAACTCGGTTTAGGAAAAGGTCGACCATGATGAAAGACAGGAATGGGAAAGGATAAAAGCCCTCTGTGGAAAAAGGAAGGTTATATACATCTTTTTATACATATGTGCAACAATATGCATGTGTGGTGGCTTGTACAGCACATTGCTGGCAATGATACGGGCAGTCAGATACTCTGAGTTAAATAATGACTTTCTTTCTGTTGCATCTAAAAAATTTTCATTTTTTCAAACTGTGAAAAAGGCACATTGTGGCTGACATTAGTTTGAAACTCCTGAGACCCTGTGTAGTCACAGTGCATTAAATTTAGGCTTTTCTGTACTTTATACTTCATTCTGCTTAATAAAGTGTTTTATACTTTATTAAACAATGGTGACTTTATTGTTTTATGGAGTAAAATAAGCCCGTTGTCTCCATATCAGGACAATTTCCAAAGGTGATGCTTAGTTTTCATACTTATCAGGTCCAACTGATCCCAAATAGCTACGAGAATTTGAAAATGCTTCCAAAACAAGAGCTCCGGTCTCAGGAGGTTAAATCTGTAATATTTTAATATCTTGTGAATTTAAAAAAAAATGCATGACAAAATAAGCAAGAATCAAGTTTCAAGTGTCTGTGACATTTTGGGTGTGCTTACAGGTGAATCCAAAGCATTACTACTGCCCACACAAAACCATAAAACAAAACACAGTCAAAACAAGTTTGACAGATTATTTGTGCTCATGTTGGATTCCATCACCATCAAAAAATAATTAAGAACATCTGCTTCAGGGCCTTTAAAGCTTAAAAATTGCTGGAACCATTTTTCAAAATGTCACTGCTTTGGTGTTTTAGAGACAGTGATTTCATCTATCCTGAACAAATTACTTTTGTTTACACAAAAGTTTTCTGATTTTTATGTATTTAGAACAAAGCATTAGCTGAGTCACTATTGCATCCTACTGTGACAGAATAGCAAATGGTAATTTACATGAAAATAATGAATGATTACCCCACACTGTTGTAAAAAAAAAAAAAAAAGTCTTAAAATTGATTCAGAGCAACTGATACCACATTTTGTTCTTAATCATGACCATTTAGTGGAAGGAAAGCTGCAGTTCCAATTATTTTGTCAAAAATTATTTCAGTTTGGCCAGTTATTCAGGCGCCACCATCACAAACCAGCAGGCCAGGTCCCTAAATTGGGAGTAATTGTTTGATAAATGCTGGCTCCTTTTAAGGGAGCAAATTTTAAGATTTATCATTTTTTAACAAAGAAATGTCCTGTTGTCCCATTGAAATACAGTAATTTGACAAACTGACAACACAACAGCCCAGCTAGAATGAGCTGGCCAGGATGAATAAAGCTTTTAGGAGATGGTGTTTTCCAAGAGCCAACTTATGGTTCAGAACAAAAAAAAAACCCTATAAGAGATAAATTTCAGATATAGAAATACAGTTCAGGCCAAAAAGCTAAGAAATATGCTTTATCTGTCTTGCCCAGCCTGTATTTCTGTCGCAGAAGTCGCTGCTGGCTGTGAATTGACAGCGATAACCTCACAAATTAGATTTGGTTCTGTTGCTTTGAGCAGTGCCAGATCTATTTGAGACTACTATTCTGCACTGAAACATCTACGGCTAATATAGGAGAAATACATCTGAAATTGAGCAGCACTGGACCTTACCTGGAAAAAAGGGGATTTACTGTAAGGCTTAGAAAGGTCAAAACTTAAATCTTAGATTTGGAAAAGTTATTTCACAATAATCTGGTTCACTTTTTGAAGCTGATCAATAGCTCCTGATATACACTAGCACTGTCGTGTCTTGTTAGTAGCTAATTTAATAGGCCATCAATCTTTGTATGTGCAGCAGCACCTAAATATACACAAGTAATTTACCTCACCTTGAAACTCCTCGACTCTCACAAAAAAGGGATAGAGGGTATCCGTATTTTCTCCTCTCTTTCAAGCCATTATATTATTTCATTTGCTTTTTTTTCTTCCTTTAAATCCTGTGAAGCCTGTTATTTTAGTGACACCTTTCACTGTCTCTTCACCCCTTTCTCTGTAATTTGTTCACCCTGCACTCTGTGGTCTACTAAGGAAGATTATAGATAGCTGGAGGTGTGGCAGTGCTGTAATTGAGGGGCAGAGGTTGCACGTGTGTGTGTGTGTGTGCCCTAAAACTCCAGCTAAACAGTAGAAATCTTATTACTTAAAGACAAGAGGAGAGCGAGGAAAGGAAGGATGGAAAAAGAAGACAAATTGGATTGCAAAGGTAGGACGGGCTTGTTTCAATCTTCCCTTCGCAGCTTAATTTGCTGGCTTGAGTCTGATATTACCCATTAAGCCATCAAAGCATAATACTGGTTCTTTTGTATCCTGTTTTTAAGGCTGATTTAACAGGCAGGGTGCAAAATTAACTGAGAGAGTGAATAGTTTTGAGCCTGGTTCCGGTGAACTCCAGGCTGCACTGTAGGAAAGTGCTTACTGATCTGCAGAGGCACTTGCAGAAAATGCCCGGGTTAATCTCAGGGAGAGGGCTGAGGTAAATATAGAGAGAGGGAGAGAGCCCTAATAGGATTAGTCTGACTCACACAGACATGCGTCACTGCACATGAATGCACAAAACCCGCACACATGCATACACTTCTTTGAATAATACATGCTTTGGATATGTGACCAAATGCACACAACACATGCTAAAGCTTTTTTAGGAAAACCTAGCAGCATGACTGTACTGTACAGGTGTTGATGCAAGTCAGTTATGCTCCTCTCATCATGAACTGTAATAATGTTTGAGAGCAGGAGATCTCAGACCCAACTGACAAGTGGTGAAAATATCTAAGAAATTAGTGTACGTGAGATTATCCATGAACTGAGTCAGCTGGTGGAAAGGGCCTTCTGGCAGTGTGTTTGAGTGTGATTGCAAGTGATACCGAACATTCAATCGTCTTTTTAACAAAGTAATTGTGAATATCAAAGTGGACCTGTTATGCTTTCCCTTATTTTCTGTTACAATGGTGGATGCAGATTTTTTTTTAAAAATGGCCAAACTTTCAAGTAAAGAGGTGAGCGTATGTAGAGATAACCAATGTGAGCCAAAAGCTCAGACTTCAGAATGCTCCAAACACTCATATTCAAACAGCTTTTTCTAATCTTGGCTCGGTGTGATGTCAGAAAGAGGGGATATCCCTAATATGATCACAGCAGCTACACCCACCGCCTGTTCAAGTCTTTTGTTTGCAAGAGGCAGCCAATCAAAAGAATCTTGGCTTTTAAAAAATGGATGAACGGATGTGCTGCACCAGAGCCCAACTGTAACATAAAGAGATTATTTTGAACTGTTAATCATGCAAAGCTACTCTAGCAGAGGCCAAGAATAAAAATGAGCTGGAAATGAGCAATAAAGGGTGTCCCTTGAGTATTATTTCTCTAACTAATTAAATGCTTTTGTTAACAAATAACAAATTCTTAATCTCTGGTGCAAATATCATGAAACTGTAGAGCAGTCAGCGTAGGAGGAGCACGCTTCACTGGTCAGCAATGAGTAAGGCATAATGAGTATAAACACAGTGAATGAGGAGAAGTAATGGTAGCTTGCTGTAGCCAAAGCTTACCATTATGTAGTTACAGGGCAGGCAAACACCAGCGGACACTAATTAAAAGAAGTCTCAACTGCATTTTGGGACATTCATGTCTGTGTTGAAATAAAACTGCAGTGTGCCAAAAAAGGAGGCAGAGCAGATACTTTGATATTTTAGCCACTGCAGCTTTAACCACAGCTGGCAGACTGTCAGTGCTTCCATGTACATTTAACTGAGCTGTGAGGTGCTGATGCTCTAGCGTATCCCTGTTTCAGCCTAAGTTAAATTCAGTGGAGAAAAAATGTCACTCAACCAAGCCTTTCATATCAAAGGCTTTAGTCATCCTTTGGTAAAAACAAAGTAAAAAAGACACTTTGAAAACACAGAAGAGAGACAAAACGTTAGAGGTATTTAAAAAATCTATATTAATTTGTTTTAACAAACAAAATGCAACCAAAGCTGCAAGTCTGGTTTAAAACTGCAAAATGAGCTGAGAACCAATGAACTACTAAATCAATTCTGCTGTTGTTCAAGTGTGAACAAGTCCTTTGGTAACAGGTAAAACAGATACATTCATCAGTTACAAATAAGTAAGCCTAAAATTAACCCCCTAAACATAATATGTAGTAAATAACAGTGGCTGCTTGGGTCTAAATTAAACATCAAGGTTTTAAGAGTCAGAAAAGGAGAACAGAGGTGGTTCCCAACCACAAACTGAATATGAAAGATTCATGTAGCCTCAGGGTCTGAAAAGTGAAATCAGTGCAGAATTATCTCAAACCTGCATTTTTTTGCCAATGGCCAGCAGAGAGCTATTCCTTCTTCTTCTACTTTTCACTTGACCTCCATAAACATTTTCCTAATGAGCTCATGGTTTTAATCACAGATTTGATTTCTCATAGAATACTAAATGATGTTAATTTTGTAAATAAAGACAATAAAGGATGTTGTGGAGAAATGACTAGTCTTAAAAAAAAAAACAACAACAAAAAAAACAACTAAAAACAAGCTGAAGCATTCAACATGCTCTGCTCCAGGGCTTCAGAACAGGAGTCCCCAAACTAATGGGCGATGTCACGGAGGCTGCCACCATCTTCTATATACAGGACCCCGACAGATGATCACAATATAAATCTTGAGGTCTTACAAGATGATTTGACAAGAAAAAATATATTGTTATTATATATAATATATATCAATATATTGACATATTTTTTTCTTAGCTTTTATTTTTGAGATTTACTGGTTAAACTAAAACTAATGAATAAACAAAAATCTCTTGGTAGAACAGATCCATCCAGTGAAGAGGGATCAGTAGCCAAACACGCTGGGAACCACTGGTAGTACAGCAAAGCTGAAAAGGAAATGTTTTAGTGATTGTTTTCTTCAGACAGAGAATTTTAGTCAGTAGAAAAAGAAATGTAATATAACCTTGTTATTCTTTAGTAGCTCACATTTTAACCCAAAACATACTTCAGATTTAACATATGATTAGGGGAAGTTTTGGTGAAATTGCTTTGGACAGTTGAAATATTACTGGAAGTTGTTTGGAGACATTTAAAAACTGCATGTAAAATTCTCATGTAATAAAAACTATTAATAGACCAGCGGTGGACAGGGGATGTCTGTTGGATGCAATAAATAAAACAAAAGCTGGCAGCTGACTCTTCAAGAGTTAACTCTACATCTAACCTCCTCTCTCAAGAGAAAGATCCAATAGTGGAGAGAGAAATGTTTAAGGAAAATAATTTGTTCCTCATCAGCCCATTCTCCATCTGTTCCACCATAACTCCTTTATTCTACAGCTTTCTGTTAGATTCCCTCCATATTTTCTATTTCCCCCTACTATCACAGCTTTGTTCTATTTCCCTCAGTCTTATCTCTGTATGCCAGAGTTCTTTCTCTCTTACTCCTGCTCACATCTTCTCGTCTTCATCACAGCTCGTCCCGTGCACTCCAGTTCTCCAGTTCAGACTGCAGTACGTCAGAGTTTTGGGCCTCGAAGCTCAGCTCTTCTTGCTCCTGAGTTTTCCTGGACTTGGCTCGGTCCCAGTCAGTTTTAACTGACTCGTTGTCCCAGACTACTGATGTTTCCGTGTCACTGATGTAGCCCAGGTCTCCTGTGTAATGGGTTGGATACACCAGAAGCGGTTCAGCAGAAAATGCTTGCAGGTCCCGGTGCTCAAAGTGGTCCATGTACTCTGATCTGATGAGTGAGACAAGTGGGGATGTGATTAGATTTACAAGAGTGCCACAGAAAAGAAATCACAAAGTACAGACAGATAACAGGAACAAAGAGAACATGAAGAGAGCAGATGGGTTATACTTACACTGGATGTTTGTTGTACATGACAGGAAGGAACTCATCAACAGGCAGAATCTTGCTTAGAGGCTCAGCCCCGAGGAGCTTCTTGGCTCCTTGTAATGACAACATGTAGCCAAGAGTCCAATAGGAATAGTCTGCCTCCACCAGATTGTGGATGTTTGGTAACGACTTCTCTGGATGGTCCACCTGCATTCGTTTCCGCCCAATATAACTGTAGGAGTTGTTCAGATAAGAGAAGCAATAATTATTACAGATTTGAAACAACAGTTAATATCAGTGAAAACTATTTAAACAATTTAATTTAAACAAGTAAAACTCTGGTGAATCCGGATGGAAGAGGAAGGCATCAAATCTTTATATTACCCTGTTAGTCTCATCCTCTTGAATTAATTGAGTGAATTTATATTCTCATTAGCAACTAAGAATCACCACACAGATGAATATTATTGAACATGCACTTAAAGTGGGCAAAATTTAAAATCTGATTCCTCATATACAATCAAAAAGTTCTGTGACTCCTCCTATAAAATCCAAAAATCTTAACTGATTTAAATTTGGCCACGGTCTCTTTCAAGGTAGTCTTTGTGGGCAGTGCAGCACTTCTTCCAATGATTTTGCAATGTTATGATTGCTTCTTGGAAGTCCTGTTCTGACCACTTTCACTTCTATACTGACTCCCCGACTGTATCACAACAAAGACCCTTCAACTTATTTAATGGAAGAGGAGGAAGATGGAGGCAAATCTGGCAAGAACAACAGGTGAGGAGGGAAGATGCTGTTGCCATAAAAACTTTCCTTTTAACCAGCTGTGAGCAGGCACAGTTAAGCTCCACTATGCCAAAGGTTCTCCCTCCAATTGGCTCAGAACATTAATGTAAATTTCGGGAGTGGAGGACAAATACATGGAACAAAACCCTGTGAATGTCGATATAAACTACTCCTGACCTGACGTGCCTTCCTGGGGCTTGGAAACTTGCTGGGAAAATTGTGGTTTGGTCTTTGGGTTGTATCCTGAAACCCAACTCTCATCACCAGTGATGATGTGGATTAGTTAAGTTTCCCACAGACTTCTGTGATGATTCATCATCCCTTTCCCCCAACCAGTCAGTAGCAAATACATCCATTAGAACATTTGTGAAATTATAGCCTAAAAATCCCTTAACATAGCAATACTGGAGTCCATTTGATAATTTCCACTTGATAATTTAATTGTAATACATGTTTATGTTTTAGCTACATTTTTCACACTGAGATGGCAGACAACTCTAAATGAGATATCCATGATACCAGTACAACAAAGAACCCAGCAGCAAGAAAATCAATCAGTTTCACCTCAGCTGCTGAATTCATACAAAACCAAAATAGAACTGGGCTTTTACAAATGCTAAATATAGCTTCAGCTCACCACAAGCAGAGTTTCCAGCAATACTTGAAGGTCATTGACTAGATGAGTCTCCCCAACAATTTTCTTGATGGATAGCTTTTATTTTTTAAGAGTTTCAATGTAAATGCTGGAGGACAGTGCTCAGTAGTGGGATGGTACACTGGATTATTCCCACAAGTATTCTCAGCATCTGACTGGTGGTGTCTGAGATATCGTGTGACAGATGGCTGGATTTCACTGTAGGGGGATGATGGAGATGATAATCCTCTCTGTTTACTACTCTGTGTATTCCCTCTATTCATTGAAGCATCACTCACATGAGATCCCAGTCCAGCTTGTGTGATGTCACTTCCTGCAGCAGCGCCTGAAGGCGACGTTTGAAGAACACTTCAAAGCGGAGGTCGTCCTCGATGACCAGAGAAGTCTGGAGACCACGGTCTACTATCTAAACACAAACATATGGATATGGAGCATTACAGTGCCACTGATATATTAGTGAGTCTGCTCATAAAATCCATCATGTACTTAGGTGGATTTAGTGTAATGTTTGTTAAATCCTTTTTGACTTTTTTGGGTCCTTTGTACAAAATGATTACAAGTAACTAATTTTCTATAATTACACATAAAAGCTTGTGTATTTTTTTTATTCTCTCAAAGTAACAGGAGTGGTTTAATGCAGCTGGTTTAATTACTATACTGATTGTGCTTTTTCCTGACAAACAGTGCAGGTAAACTATAAAGTCTTTTATATCTTTTTTTTTTCTTCTTTTTTTAAAAGTTGCTTTTAGAGGATGACCTGATGACCACGTAGACTGGGCACATACCACATAGGCTGCAATCTGGGAATCAATTGGCTTCTAACTTTCTTTCACGACCTCCAGTGTAGCCAGGATATCCAGTTTTTACTTCCCGGTTAGAAATGCAGATACAGTGAAAAAAGCTCATAAAAAACAAAGTGCAGTCACACAATAAGTCACTGGTTTTGAAATTGCATTTTGACAAATACAATCCCTTAATTGCTCTTCACGTGGACTGTTTAAGTGCATTCAATCAAAGCCTATTCAAATGTGATTAGTAAACAGAACCTGGACAGGAGGACTACAATTGGAGAAAGCTACCAGTCTCTTTTTGCTTTGCCTATACGTACATCCTGCATATTCACATGCAGATATCAGTTTATAGAGATTACATGCAGTGCAATGCCCCTTAGTAGCTGTGTCCCCTTTTTGGCTCCCAGCCAAACAGACCTCTGCAGCTTGTAATTTCTCTTCTCTCTTTCCTTGCACTTTTTGTTTGCTCTTACTGGTTTGTCCAGACAATACAGCAAGTTAATTTTCATCTCTGATATGGTGTTGAACTAAACTGCAGACATGAAAATATAAGCTTTAACCAGAAAGTCGCCCAAAATGGTTATACTCAAAAAGTAGTGTTATTGAAACAAACAGAAGACAAGTTTATTTCTGTCTAAAGCTACATTTCCTCACGCAATCTGAATGATTGTGTTTTTAACAATAAACCTTATCTAAGATGTGCAGGTAGCTATAATTGCCTTAGGCCTGCTCAAGAGTCTCACCTCTTTCCAGATGTTGTAATGAGACAAGAAACAACCCAGTTCACCCTTGGTTAGAGGTCGACCATGATAAGGGTCTTTGTATCCTGGCAGCATCTTAATCCCCATAGACTCTATATCAGACTTGTTCAGAGCTCTGAGAGAAAGAGATGAACAATTAGATTAAATATGGAATCAATAAATTATATGGAGGTGATGTGTGTGAAAATGGGAAGGAAACGGTTGAATAAACATGTACAATACAAATATATTCATAAACCATACAGGTATTAGGACTGACTGCAGAAACAAATCAATTATGAAAAACTGAATAACAGCCTAATTTTTGGACAGCCCACACAAAGGTTAGAGACATAAATAAGCTAAAACTATGTGGCTCAGGGAATCTATAAATAAGAGCAAGCGACCAGCTGCTTTTCACCTGGTTGTTTGTCTCAGCCCTGGCTCACTACATCAATTTACACTGCATGTTGCAGAGGCACAAATCAGGAAGACACAAGCAGTGGGGGAGGAAGAAAATGAGAAACGTACTTGCCATCCACAGCAGCAACAACCTTACAGCTGATCTCCTGCTCGTACAGAGTTCTTAGCATTCGCTCACGACGGTCAGATCTCCGCACCAGATTTATCATAAACACCTGGGTGCACACAGATGCAAAACATACACGCCTAAATTACTGTGTATGTATTTATGTGTGTGAGAGATTGTGAGAGAGAGAGTGTGTGTCTGCGTGTGTATACCTCATCAAAGCCCATCTTGTTAGGCTGCTTGGGAGGAAGAGACAGGAAGCTGGAGGGCTCCAACGGTGGATTTTTCACTGTCAAAGAAAAAAGGTGGGGAGGGTACAAAGAGAATGAGTAATGTGTTGGAACAGGGGTTCCCAAAATGTGGTTTAGGGAACCGCAGGGGTCCACGAGATAGTTGTTAGGGATTCCCCTATGAGCGCCAAAAAAAAACTACAGTTTATGTTTTGCTTTGATTTTACATGCAGAATTTAGCAAGATACTGGTAAGTATTAAAATCATGTTACAATCATGCTATTATTAGTAGCATTCATTATCTGGGTATCACCACAAATCCCATTTGTGTTTCCTTTTCCATAACACCATGCTGGACAAAGACAATGGTACATATGGTAAAAATATACATTTGTGAAAAGTGATATTTACATATTTTACATATATTCCAACTCCATATTTTTATTCTGAGATAATACTAGAATAGCTTCGCATGATTCACAGTTCGAAATAATACATATCTAGCTTGTGATGAGTACTAACAGAGACAAGAAAAAAAGAGCATATTTATCCCATATTGGCTTCTCTTCATTGGCTCCCTGTTAAATCCAGAATTGAATTTAAAATCCTTATCGTTACATACAAGGTCTTGAATAATCAGGCCCCATCTTGGCTTAAAGACCTCATAGCAGTGTTAATTTTGACAGCAAATTTTGATTTAGTTTTAGTCATAATTTCATCATCTAAATTCCTTTAGTTTTAGTCTAGTTTTAGTTGACTAAATATCAAATAAGATTATCGTTGACTAAATCTAAAGTTGATTCAGTTGACTAAAATATAAAGCGTAAAAGTTTGTCGTGTTTTTACTGGTGAGAGTTGCTCCACACCGTTCAGAAAGCGTCTTATTTTCCTTCACATCAAATGTGAAATGTGTCCCTATGTCTACTCTTCTCTTCTTGCATTGACATTTTATCACGTTTTCATGAGAAAGAGGGCGCATGGGAGTTCCCTCCCACCCACCCTGTTTGTCGGGGGCAGATCAAATTGTGTGCGTCTAACTTTACGGCACACGGAGATTACTTCTGATTGGATTACTTCCAAACTCGTCCCGCCTCTCTACACAACCAGAACATTTTCATCTAGTTTTTATTCGTTGACGAAAATGTCAGTACATTTCATGTGTTTCTCCTTCTCTCACCTCTTTTCACTCACTATGTGTTTATACACCACTCTGCACTTAATCATGGAGTTTTTCCTTCCCACTGTTGCCAAGTGCTTGCTCATAGGGGGTCGTCTTATTGTTGAGGGTTCTCTGTATTATTGTAGGGTCTTTACTTTACAATATAAAGCGCCTCGAGGCGACTGTTGTTGTGATTTGGCGCTATATAAATAAAACTGAATTGAATTGAATTGAATTGAATACAAGCGGCAAAAATTAGCTTTCTCTGAAGGGTGGTTGGCCACTCCCTTAGAGATAGGGTGATGAGCTCAGTCATCCGAGAGGGGCTCAGAGTAGAGCCACTACTCCTCCACATTGAAAGGAGTCACCGGGAGGAGACCCAAGACACACTGGAAAGATATCTCTCAGTTGGCCTGGGAATGCCTCGATGTTCCCCCGGATAAGCTGGAGGAGGTGGCTGGGGAGAGGGAGTTCTGCGTTTCTCTGCTGCGGCTGCTGTCCGCCCGACCCGGCCCCGGATAAGCAGAAAAAGATGGATGGATGGATTGGATTGAATTGAACTGAAATGAACTGAACTGAACTGAACTGAACTGAACTGGGCTTTGTTCAGTCCATCAGTTCATTCTCTGTCTGAAACAAGCCTTTTAGCTTTTCTCTCTTTAAGGCCAGCCTCCCCTTTAAGCTGTGTTCTGATTGGCTGCCCCTCACAAACAGATGGTTAAAACAGCAAGTGGATGAGGCTACTGTACTTTGTACTCTGAGCTGTGTGCCTGAGATGACCATATCAGGGATATCCCCTGTCAGCGACATCATACAGAGCCAAAAGTAGAAAAAAATGTTTTTAAATCAGCTTTAATGTGTACACTATGAAGCCTCAGATTCTGGCTTCTAGGGGTTACTTGTACATACACTCACCTCATTATTTTAAACTTTCCCCATGTTTAACATCCACCACTGTAACTGTATAAATATATGACGAAAAATAGGGACAACCATAATAAGTCCCCTTTAGGTGTGAATATTTTGTGACTCCTTGAATTACAGGGCTCCAGTCATGCTGAATCTGTTTCTGGATTTCCATTAAATTTTAATTGCACTTGCTCTGTTCCCTCTCTTGTTGTTCTGTATCATGCTTATCTGTCAATGTCTTAATCAGTCTGAGAATATAGTTCTGAGGCAGAGTCATACAGCATATGGCACTGCTTTAGTAGAAGGTCATACCTCTATAACTCAATACAACTTTAAATGTATTTTGTCATTCAGGGCACAACAAAAGACAACAGCTGGCTGGCATGAGGATTTAGTTTTGATGGAAAAATCTTTAAATGCAACTCAATGCTGCAGAGCAGCACAACATGACATGGCAAGTGAAAGATGATTTGAGTAACAACAGATCAATCTGTTTGAATATAACTAGCTTAAAGACTTCTGAGAAATAAAGAACTTTAATTGCCTTTATCACAAGAAAACTTGCACCCATTTCTAAAACGAGTAAACACAAACAAATCACTCCAGCATTTCCGAGGTCTTTGATCTTTTGACTCACCCATGACTTCAAGGTGAGTATGCAAAAAGCTCTCCGCCTCATCCTGCAAGGTAGCATGGGAACGCATTGGCACTGGGAAATACCCATAAGTTTCTTTGTTGCATATATACATCTGCACATCTGAAAAAAGAGATAAAAAACATGCTTACACCTTATTTTTAGAGATCTTTAATGAGTCTGCCACATAAAAACTCCAGCTCTATTGCATTTGACTCACCTGCCATGCGAGCTGAATAGGCAAAGACAATGACATCATCCAGGGCCCAGCTATACTCTGGGTGTGGTGGATAAAAGGCCAGCTGACGGGAGGCCTCTTTCCTAAGGTCCATCAAGTAGGTTGAGTGGACCATTGGTACTGCAAAAGAACCACGACGCTCCTGCTTACGGATGGGCATGTAAGCTGGTGTGCGCTTGTAGTAACCCTGCAGGGAATGCAGAAAAACTGTATACTATAGTTACATACATTTCTCTGTTGTGTCCAATTTTTAAGGTCAGGGAGAACCTGAACTGAAGGATCTGACTGTGACTTGACTTAAAAGGTCTCTGAATGCCTGTGGTACCTTGTAGGAGGCTGAAATATCTACATATTTTTAAAATGACAAAAAACCTTATTTTCTATGAGCAAATCTCAAAATTCTGGGTCACACTGACATGGAGGAAAAGGCATTGACTGATTGCCTTCTGGCTACAGGCCTATTAAATGTACTGAAGGAAATGTTCTTTAGACGAATCAGACTGTTGGCTGAAGTTGGTTTATTTTGTCTAGAGGACAGACAATGTCCTCATGTCTATTCTGATCTGAAAAGAAACAAAGATGAGTTCTGAAAGGCATCCTGCCAAGACAGAAATAGATCATAGACAGCTTGGGTGATGAATCAGATATACTGTCAACATCATGTCAACAGTGTCTGCATACTCAAGGAAACGTGTTTCAGTTCAATTCAAAACAATCTACTTTGTGTAATTAATAAATAAATAAATAAATGTATATCTTTAATTACTCATTTTAATAGCACAAACAGCAGTGGTGTCTGGTGAAGCAAGTGGTAACAAGTGGAGAAAGTAGAACAAATTAAACAAAATGATTGTGTTGTCTGTGTACCAGCCATAAAATAAGTTATACTAAATATTATATAAGTTAATATCAGAAACATTTAAGTTCACCAGTAAGACAACGCAAAACATTTAATTTTCAAATTTACCAGCACATACACTCACCGGCCACTTTGTTAGGTATACCTTGCTAGGCCTGAATTGGACCCCCTTCTACCTTCAGAACCACCTTAATTCTTCATGGCACAAATTCAACAAGGTGCTGGAAACATTCCTCGGAGATTTTGGTCCATGTTGACACAATAGCAATATGCATTTGCTGCAGATTTGTCAGCTATACATACATGATACAAATCTCCTGTTCCACCACATCCCAAAAGTGCTGTATTGGATTGAGATGTGGTGATTGTGGAGCTTATTTGAGTACAGTGAACCCATTGTCATGTTCAAGAAACCAGTTTGAGATGATTTGAGATTGATGACATGACGCGTTATCCTGCTGGAAGTAGCCATCAAAAGATGGGTACAGTGTGGTTACAAAGGGATGGAGATGGTCAGCAACAATAGTCAGGTAGGCTGTGGTGTTTCAACAATCTTCATTTGGTGCAAATGGGTCCAAAGTGTGCCAAGAAAATATCCCCTGCACCATTACACCACTACCACCGCCCTGAACTGTTGATTCAAGGCAGGATAGATCCATGCTTTAATGCTGTGCACATCAAATTCTGACCCTACCATCTGAATGTCGCAGCAGAATTGAAGACTAGGCAACGTTTTTCCAGTCATCGAATGTCCACTTTTGGTGAGCCCATGCAAATTGTAGCCTCAGTTTACTCTTCTGCAAACCTTGGTTTCTTTGTAATGAGTTGTTATTTGAGTTACTGTTGCCTTCCTATCAACTTAAAGCAGTCTGACCATTCTCCTCTGACCTTTGACATCAACAAGGCATTTTTATCCAGAGAACTGCTGCTCACTGAATAGTTTTCTCTTCTTCAGGCCATTCTCTGTAAACCCTTGTGAGCAAGTCTACCTAACAAAGTAGCTGGTAAGTGTATAGCATCTACACATTCAACACACTCTATTCACTATGGTCATAATAAGAAATACTCTCTGCCACACCTTCAAATTGGTTAATTTACAGTGTTTCCAAAGTGAGGTATTGTACAAAAATAATTTCCTGAAGCACAAGAAAAAAAAGGATTCCGTAAATGTTCTCCTAGATTATTTTTCAGTGTTAGGAGGATGGCAGGAAATGTGTTCTTCTTTTCCACAGCAGAAATATTAACATTTTACTGACTATCAGTAACCAACAGACTAAATAGTGGATTTCATTATTCATCCAGGATATAAAAAGAGGTTTTTAAGACACATTATAAAGAGACTAACCTTGATAACAAGGAATATTCAGATTGAGGGATGTTAAATCCAGCAACTTTTTAAGACCACTTTGATTAAATTTAAACCCTTACATTTACAAAAAGGCTAAAAAAACACATTCTAGCAGTTCAACATTCATTTTTAAAAAGCAAAGAATTTGTTGGACAAAAAATAAGCAGAAAATTACAAGAATATTATAAAACACTATTTCCACTTAAGCAAGTGACCCCATGGCTGAGGTTCACCATCCCCCAAGCGTAAGAAAATGACACATAAATCTTATCTGCCATCTGAAGACATTTGAAAAATGGATTTAGAGACATAGCAGTAATTTCTGGAAAAGTTAAGATCTTAATTTTTGCATCAATTTAAGGCTTTGAACATCTGCAGATAACCTGTGATGAATAATCTTTGCAGTCTCTTCTCTTTGTGTGATTAAAACATGAGGCTAGTAGAATCTTAATTAAGTGTTGTAAATTTAACGATACACAGAAAAAAAAAACATCTGAGAGTAGCACCATCTTGTAGTTTATCATTTCAAGTCCTTGCATAGTAGCATTTTCTAAATATTATTATTGTGTTACTATACTTACTGCATTTTATACTGTTTTTTGCCATCTGGCTGTCACAGATTAATACATTAGTTACATATCCAAAGTGCTAGCAGAATGCATAGCATATGAGATACCACCTACCCAAAATTTAAATGGGGTATAAATGGTGAGCAGCTCAAAAGAAATCTGCAGTACCTGTGAGGTCATGCCGCACCAGAAGTTGGAGTATGCAGCTCTGGACTCCAGCATGGGAGCTACAATGGTCTTGTTTTCCCTCATCAGCTTCCACAACACATCCTGATTGGTGAGCAGATTGTCACAGTCAGCCACCTGCGGACAGAAGAGAAGGCCACAATATTGACTATTACACACAAAGGTACACATGTAAGCACCCAAAATGTCAGCCATTGCTTCACAATGATTGACTGAGCCACAGCAACATGGTTTGATCACTGGGTACAGCAAGCATAGGCTGCTCCTTCCTAGACCTCATCTCGAAGCATGTAATTTTATACAAGCCTTACAGACAGACTGCACTTGTATTTGTAGTAGGCTGTTCTTTACTGAGTTTGTGTTATGAATTGATGTTTTCAATTTCCAGAGAAGAGTTTTTTTCTTTTTCAGTGCCAAAATCTTTGCCTCGAGGCATCTCACCAATGACAACAGATGTACTCCAACAAGTGCTCCCAGACAACCACGTGTATGTATGTCTTCAGCATAAAATGTATCCTCCGATTTCTGTATCCTTTTTTTGCAGATGAACCTTCAATGCACTTAGGTATTGATTTTCCAAGTCTCTAAAACTCTGCTGAAAGGACAGAGCATAATGCTTCTGAAAGATGCTCCCTTGTTTGGTGTTTGGATGATGGCAGTGAAGAGTGCTGTTAAACATATGGGTCTAAAATCTTCTAATGACTGTGTGCATATGGTTCACATCATTTTCATACTCATCAAACCATTCAACGACTCCTTGTGCTCTATGGATGGGGGTATTGTCACAATGAGAGTGTTTAATAACAGGACAAAGGTGATCACTGCAAATTCATACTGACCATTTTCACTTCCCTCTATTGGGACAGGTGGACCCAATCCATGCCAACAAGAATGCCCACCACAGCATAACAGAACCACCTGACCCACATTAAGCATTCAGGGTTTTCCTTTAATTTACCACCCATATGTACACTGGCCTTGGCCTGTGTGTCTCCCAATAAGTCACAGGAACTTGTGCTAGAGATGTGGCAAAAATGTAGTTACGTGAAAAAGAACATTTTCTCAGGACTCTATGTAGTACATCCCATGATTCATTCAACAGCTTGCAGAACCACCTTTAGCAGCCAAGAAAGTAATTGTTTTTCTGTTTCAAGAAATTCTGGCCCACTCTTCTTTACAACGTTGCTTTAGTTCATTGAGGTTTGTGGACATTCATTTATGCACAGCTCTCTTAAGTCCTGCCACAGCATTTCAATTAGGTTGAGGTCCGGACTTTTTCAACACCTTTTCTTTTTCAGCCATTCTGTTATAGATTTGCTGGTGTGCTTGGGATCATTGTCGTGTCACATGACCCAATTTGGGCCAAGCTTTAGCTGTCAAGACAGATGACCCCACATTTGACTCAAGAATACTTTGGTATACAGAGGAGTTCATAGCCGATTCAATGACGGCAAGGTTTCCAGGCCCTGTGGCTACAAAACAAGCCCAAATCATACAGTTAGTATGAGGTGTTTGTGCTGATATGCTGTGTTTGGTTTTAGACAAATGTGGCGCTGTGCATTATGGCTAAACATCTCCACTTTGGTCTCGTCTGTCCAAAGGACATTGTTCTAAAAGTCTTGTGGTTTGTTCAGATGCAACTTTGCATAGAGTCCTGTGAAAACTTTCTTTTTCACATCACTGTATGTAAAACTATAAGGCAGTCATTAGTGGAAAATCCTATTTTATTAATTTTATAATTAATAATATAATCATAATAATAATAATATAAATAATTGCTCACTTACAACACATACATACTTTTCTGCCTAATATATCATGGGAGTGATGTAAAACAGTCCCATCTCAAAGTACTGGCTTACTGGTTATTTCCAAAGTTTACAAACTTGCAGACAGGTATTAGCATGCGAGTATACTTAATAGTAATAGTTTAAAAAAATAAAATTGTGTAATAAACTCAAAACTTAACTTCCTGTGTCCTTGTGTATTATCAAATTGAAACAGCTTCAACAAAACAGCAAAAATAATTACAAGCTCATTTCTGGCAGTGTGCCATTCAGCCTTTAGTTTACCAGGTACACCGAGCTGTAGTTGTTTACAACTGCAAAAGCACTGCTCTTCTCTGCACTAGGGTTTTAAAACTATAAAGAATTTAACATTTGACACAACAGCATTAGTAAAAATGTCAGCTTGAAATTTGCATATTTTGAATTTTTACCTCAATTCTCTTAACAGATATAAGCATTTGTGGATAATGTGGATGAGTGGCTGTTATGAGAGTGGAGTGCCACGAATTAGCTTATTGTACTTTGCACAGATATCTCCTTATTCACAGAACTAAGAGCACATAGCTATAGAACTGTAGAGTGGATGATAGCGTACCAGAAGGTAGTCTGCCCATATCTCACGGGCAGTGTCCAGCGCTGCCTGACGGAGCTTCATTACATGTTCATAACGGAGATTATTCCAGTGCTTGGGCCCCACCTCGTCTTCAAAGACACTGAGGCATGCAAAGACGGACACATTAAGTAATGTGCATACCACACACACACACACAAACACGGACAGAGACCCATAGTCACACAGACACACGGGTACCTGAGTTCATCTTCAGGTCTCCACTCCACATAGTGGTAATAATTCTGGACCTTGATGAGCCACTCTCTTAGGATGGCTGTAGTGTTATCTATGTTGTGATCTGTCGCCACCCTGTGGGAGGAAAGACAAGAGAGAGTGAACCCATGAGTAAAGAACATTCTGCTGGTACCAACAGGTATTCAGGCTTATTTTGGCTTAAAGGCAGATGAATATATAACATCTATCATTATGTGTGGAATTTGATATAACAATAGCAATATACAGTATATTAGAGACATACTGGAATAGCATTGGTCCCAATCCTAGCATTAATAAGACAAGGCTGATCTTCATAAGAAAACTATTTTTGGTCACTGTCACTATAAAATTCTGTTTTACAGGGCCACTGACTAAATTTCAAACAACCACAGTAATCCCTGTGCATGATGTAGCCTTATTTATTAATATTCGTCAGCATTTATTATTCTGCCACTCAAACAGCATTTTCTCAGCAGGAGCCCTGTTGTTTTCTCTTCTGTTCAGTCTCATTTACTGCAGTCAGCCAATGTCTCTGCATAAATAGTTACACAAAGCTTCCATTTTTAAACAGATGAAGGATCCCATTCAGTTTTATGAGCTGAGGTATGGAAGTGGAGAAGAGGAGGGAAAAAAAGAGACTGATTATTGGTTGTTTTCCAATCAGTATTATGAGTTGGTGTTTCCAAAAATCAACTGGGAAATGCTTTATACATTAAGTAATAAAGTTTAATATAGTTTGCAACACTGGGTGTTATACAAACTCAAAAGTTTAATATTCCAAACTGATAAAGAAATGAGCATCAGTAGACCGACTTCTTGACTCAAATAAAGCCATTTGATAACCAGGTAAAAATTTAAGCAAATATCAATCAACTGCGCAATTTCAGCCTTAAAGCTTCAGCCATTTTAGACTTCACCTTGAGCTCTGGCAGACTTGAGTGGTATTTATTTTATTTTATTTTTTTACTTTTTTTCTCGTCTTTTGCAACTAAATGATTCATAAGCATGTACAAGATTAGTCAGTAACCGAAAATAAGTATTCATTAGAAACCCATTTTAAAGCAAACATCAATTCAATTCTATTCTATTTATGTAGCGCCAAATCACAACAACAGTCGCCTTTTATATTGTAAGGTAAAAACCCAGCAATAAAACAATAAAAGCATAACCTCCAATAACCCTGAAAAAACTATTAACTGCAACACAACCTTTTTTACTAACATATTATCATCTTATAAAGCTACAATGTTGTTAGTAAACAAAACCTTAACTTTAGTAAACATCCAACAGAGTTGGAGAAGGTCTTCTAATGGCCACTTACGGCTGGCTCCAAAAGGGAGTAAGTCCCCACAGGCTGCCATGTTAAAATGTACAATTTTACAGCAATTCAATTCAATTCAATTCAATTCAATTTCAATTCAATTCAATTCAATTTCAATTCAATTCCATTTTATTTATATAGCGCCAAATCACAACAAAAGTCGCCTCAAGGTGCTTTATATTGTAAGGTAAAGACCCTACAATAATACAGAGAGAAGAGAAAACCCCAACAATCAGATGATCCCCTATGAGCAAGTACTTGGCAACAGTGGGAAGGAAAAACTCCCTTTTAACAGGAAGAAACCTCCGGCAGAACCAGACTCAGGGAGGGGCAGCCATCCGCCGCGACCGGTTGGGGGTGAGGGGAGGAAGACAAAGACAGCATTAAAAAGCATGTTTACAGCCTAGTACAAAAACTGATTTGGCCTCTATGTATGGTTTCCACCTTTACAACAACTCTGAGTGGGTTGAATGTTTTATAACTCATCAACCTGGATAACTGAGTAAGGGGCATGGCCACACTGATTGACAGGCATCCTGACACAGGTAGCTGGAACAGATCTGCTAGGCATCGTTCATTACTTCAAGTCATTAAACACAAGCTCTTCACTGTGTGTGCACTGTTGGAGCCTCTTGGAGCATATTTAATAGATTAGCTGACTAATATTATGGCCTACTGTGTGGTACAGACCATCCCAGAAGTTTGGGTTTCAGTTTTGGTGAGTGAAGTTTTAGTATTTTATTAGTTAGCATTAAATTAGCTGATATGTGTTTCTGTGCATTGCACCCACACTGTTTATGAATGCAGCTTGCTAACCACACTAACTAGCATTAGTTGATAAATTAACATTCGACCCTTTCATCCATATATGGTAACTTAAAAAAAACAAAACAACCACAACATGGTAGCAGCCGAAATGCAAACACTGAAACTTCAAAATACAGTGTCCCAAACCAAAACCAATGGCTGCACCCATGTTTTATACTGTCTATTCTGTTTACCAGCTAGTCACAAACTTTGTCTTGTTCTGACAACAGACAACAGGCCTCTAAAGGTAACAAAACAAGGTGAAAAATGCTGAAACAGCCCATAGAGCTAACACAAAGTGGAATATTTGGGTTGTAATTAAATCTGATAGACAGTTTAATACATAATAATACATACATACTAATATCAAGTGAGTTAATTTTCCATGTGCTGCAGCCTGGCATTCTTCCAGCTGGTGACATGGGGATACTCTACACATCCTTTTATCTTTCTCATCCCTGGCATGCATTCGTAAATGGAGATTTCAATTAGAGCTGAAGATGAAAGGTAGGATTGTATTTCTTTAGCATAATTTGGTTTTCTTTGGTCATTTTTTGCAGGCATTTTACTTTTTTCCTTCACTGTTTATGTTTTCCTGCACCTGACAAATAAACACATGATGAACACTCACTACCTCTAGTGCAGCTTTAATATTTACTAAAGGCTACTTTGGTTTTTACGAGGTGCAGTCAAAATGTTTGGAGACTGTAACTTTTAAAAAAAAAGCAAAGACTAATTTAAATTCAACTTTTATTTTCTTCAGGTTAGTATACTTGTGCAGTGGTGCACTGCTTCTAGCGCTCCTGCTACACTGGAATCACTCCTTGGAATACCACTGTAGAAGGAGTTAAACAGTATTTCGCAAAAGTCTTGAGCCAACCCTCATTTCTTTATATTTTGTTAGAAAAACTGGAATAGGTGCAGCACTTTATTTAAACATACATACATGGCAATATAGTATAAAAAACAAAAACTGAGTTTGCACAATTCTAACAAGCTTGAAAGTCAATATTTGGTATGACCACCTTTATTCTTCAACACAGCCTTAACTCTCTTAGGCAGCTTTCTTGTAATTTCTTTAAGTAGTCTTCAGGAATAGTTCTCCAAGCTTCTTGAAGGACATCCAAAGCTCTTCTTTGGATGTTGGCTGACTTTTGTTCTGTTCTCTGTCAAGATGATCCCACACTGCTTCAATAATGTTGAAGTTCGTTGTCTGAGGAGGCCAATCCATGACTGATAGAAAAACACACAATGAAAAGCTATCTAGATGTGCTTTTACTGCATTGGCAATGTGTTTAGGATCATTGCAATGCTGAAAAATGAAGCTGCCACTCAGACACTTACTCGATGTTATTAAATGGTGGATCAAAATCTGACAGTACTTTTCTGCATTTATAATTCCATTATTTTGACAAGATCCCCAACAGCACTGGCTGAAATGTAGCACCAAACCATGACAGAGCCTCCACCATGTTTTACAGATGGCTGTAGAGTTACTGTTGTACCTCTGTCCTGACCTCCTCCATAGATATGGATGACAGTTTGAAACAAAAATTTCAAATTTGGATTAATCACTTCATAAGACCTGTTGCCACAGATTTTCAGATGTTTCTCAGGTCCTGTGTCGGGTCTTTGCTGAATTTGTTCCCATTTCTTAAGGATGTGACTTTTAGACACTGTTTGGTTCAGACACCTTGTTGGCGCAAAAATACTATTTTATGTCTGTTAAACTATGTTATCTTTGACATTTTCCATATATTCAACTAAAGAAGTGGGAACAAATTATGTGTTTTTGTGAAAGGCTGCTAGTAACCCTAAAGACACAATTTAAAATTGG